>JANHFL010003614.1:101061-114395 GCA_032468155.1 Oxyrhabdium leporinum | reverse complement strand
AACAATTTTAACAACATTAAGCATTACAATTAAAAAGATAAAAAGTAATGCAAACTAGAAAATTAAGGAGTAAAAAAAATAGAAAAGAATTGAAAGAAAAATAAAAAAGGAGAAATATAGTAAAGAAAAAATATGTTAAATATGTTGAGAAATGACTTCTGCCTTCATCACAAGTATAAACAATTTTAGTAACTTAGCCATTTCTGTTAAAATACAACAAATGATTTATTCTTTCCATATCCCATCTCTTATCTATAAACAAATCCTTAAAGCCTCATAATTCAGTTCTGGTCAGCAAAAGTCCATTAAGAGTTACTAGAAATAGCAACATATCTAGTTTAATCTTTTCCAAATCATTCTTATCACCTAGCTTTTTAATAATTTGTATTCAAATCCATTCTTGCGTTACTTGACCTCTTGGTGGGTTTCGGTACCATCGACCATGGTATTCTTCTGGCTTGATTCAGAGGACTGAGGATTGTGGCCTGCTATTGTGTTGGCTCACCTCCTTTCTTTGCGGTCAATTCCAACTGTGGTCATTGGGGTCTCACCAATGACCCCTACTGTGTGAGGCCAAATTTGATGAGTTTCAAAGCAGTTGAGTACTGAGGTACCATAGTAAACCTAATTTAATTCATTGCACAGGTATTATATATATTTTTTATCTTTGCAAACTATCTCTATTTCTAGCGTATCTGTACAGGTAGTCCTTGGCTTATAATAGGTTGTTAATGACTATTTGAAGTTACAACAGCATTGAAAAAAGTGACTTATGACCATTTTTCACACGGTCATTGCAGCATTCCCATGATCAGGTGATCAAAATTCAGATGCTTGGCAACCGACTCATATTTATGATAGTTGCAGTGTCCTGGGGTCATGTGATCACCTTTTGCGACCTTCTGACAAGCAAAGAATGGAGAAGCTTGTTTGTTTATTTACTTATTTATTTATTTATAGAATTTATACTGCCGCCTATTCACTCATGGCAACTCAAGGCGGCCTACAGAATATAAAACCATAAAACCATAAAAACTAACAAAAAGAATCAAAGAAATTAATAAAGTACAATATAACAAAATCACGCCCCAACTCCCACCCCAACAACAGCAGATCACATGAGCCATTTAATGGGTTCCATCCCTCTCTGGGTTCCCCAGGCCCACTGGCAGAACCAGGTCTTCTGGGCCTTCTGGAAGAGTATTAGAGTGGGAGCCATTCTAATCTCTGGGGGAGTGATGTTCCAGAGAGAGGGAGCCACCACAGAGAAGGCCCTTCTTCTGAGTCCCACCAGGTATATCTCCCTCGGGGATGGGACCCGCAACATTCCCTGTCTGCCCGCTCTGATGGGTCAGGTAGATGTGACCGACAAGAGACGATCCCTCAGATAACTTAACAACTGCAGTGACTCACTTAACTACTATGGTAAGAAAAATCATATAAAATGGGGCTCGCTTAACAAATGTCTCACTTAGCAACAGAATTTTTGGGCTCAATTGTGGTCGTAAGTTGAGGACTACCTGTATAGGGCTTCATATAGTACCTTTTGTTCTTTAGATTTTTCGATTCTCTTTTTTCAGCTCTTTTTTTCTTGGTCTAGAGACATAGGAAGACTAAGAAAGTTTATTTGGATACAATTAAACTTTCTTAGTCTTCTTATTTCTCTGGACCAATTCATTCTTTCTTCACATATTTAATTTTTAATTAACTGTTCATTTTTTACAAATGAGACTTCCATTCTTTCTGCAAGTACAGTTACCACATACCAATTTTAATACAGAAGTAGTAAAATATTATAACCAAGAAAAATCATGTGCATTTAGCACACATTAAGACAATGACTTGAAAGAACATGGTTAAGAAAAATGACAACCTTTTAAATTAAATATATTGTATCTGTTAAATGAAATGTTTAGGGATCCAGAAGGAGAAAATAAAAGCAGTATAAGGCAGATAAGTTCACTGGTTAATTTGGAAGATATAAAACTGTTGTTTTTCATTTCTGTACAGCTGTAAGTAATAGCACAACAGTTTTTCTAAACAGTTGACCACAGCACTGTTTCATTCATAAAGCTAAAAAGCCCTCATAACTAAAATGCCCTCATAACAACATCCTTAGTGAAAGTTTAAGTCACTTGCAAAATGCTAATATTAAACATGCTTATGTACTCACCTAATAGGCTGAGGGTCTATTGGACAATCCAGAAAAATGAGCGCTCCAAATAATGGAATAATTAATGACACGGCTAAAGTCATGAAAGTTACACGAAATACCCTGTTGCTGTAAGTACTGTAAAAATAAACAAAACCATAAATTAGAACATGATTATACAAGAGCAGCTAACAATGTAAGGGGATTATTATATCAGGCAGTAGCTATTCCAGTATTGTAATTTGTGTCATCCAGTAGCCAACAAGATCCACTCTGGATGCTCAAAAAGATAGATAATAGAAAGATAATGTTGCTCACCAATAAAGTATATAAATTATGCTATCTGTAATTCCAAAACCAGGGAACAGCCATCAAGACAAGTAGCCATTAATAATTAAATCGCCCCATTTTTAAAATCATCTTTCTTAGCACTATCAAATATATTTCAGTAAATCTCTTTACCAATTTCAGGACAAGATTACTTTGTCGGGAAGTAAATTTCTACTATGCAAACACGCAGTAGAATTTGCAGCTGTGCATGTTTATTTTTCCAGATGAGCACAAGAATTATCTCAAAATATGCTAGGTGGGAATCTGGGAGATGAAATGTAATCAACTTGGAGAGGTTGGAAAAGGTTGCTTTATAAATTATATAATTTGTGATTAGACTTCAAACCTCATTAGACACACTGAAAAAGAGCTTAAGAATAAGTGGGAGAAACAGACATTCTGTGGATGAAATCAGTTTAAATCTCACTCTTCTAAACTAAACATTCCTCAATAATTTCAAGGAAGATTTTTTTAAATACCAGGAATGATTAGTAAAAGGAAAAAAGAAGTAAACAAAATATCCAAATCCTATTTGATATGTTATCTTCTGTGCCTCTAGATCAGGGGTGGCAAACTGGCGGCCTGTGGGCCAGATGTGTCACTCGCAGGGCATGCCCACCTCAGCTCCATGAAGGGAAAAAAACATTGTGAAATGTCACATGACGGCAACGATGCAATCAGTTTGACACCCATGCTCTAGATGCTGTATGGTCACAAAACTTCCCTCCTTAACAGTAGTATGCCGTCTTTGCTCAAGCAAAAGAAATTTATCCAATATATAACTTCAGTTCTAAGGCAGAGGGACTAAAAGGATACTCTGGATGCTAGTTTGATGTGGGGTATAGTTTTGTTTGCTGAAAACCGATAGCTGCCATTTTAGGTACAAATGTGTGAAAATTTCTTGCAATCCTTAAAGAGGCATCCCCGCCCAACATCAAAATGATTTACAAATCTGTTACCATTTTTCCAAATCAATAGGATGTCTTATTTCACAAACACCTCCAGTTAATAGAAAGTTTAGGTTTTTTAGATAGAAGTATATACCTGGAACAAGCACCAAATTTGTAATATTCTGTTAATATAAAGATGAATACAAGCTCTATGATACAGCAGCTTTAATATTAGCTAAATATTACAGAAAAATTATGAGGATTTCAGCCCTTCTCTTAAAGAAGCATGTTTATATATGATTCTTGGTTCTGAGTTGGCTGTGAAAGACAGCTTTGAGCAAACTACTGGGCTTTGAATAAAAGCTCAGAAAAGCAAACTACAGTTCTTGAGCTTGACTAAAACTGCTTTTAGCTTTTCTCAAGTTTTGTGGCTTGATTAAAATAGATATAATGCAGTATATTGAATCCATTAGATATGACATGTAAATTACTGCTTTCACAATATGGAATCCACAAACAGGATGAAGATTGTCTTCATCAAAACAAGCCAAATATAAAATTTCATTCACAAAAAATATAGCTGAAATTCTATGAACCCTGAGTTGGAAATAATCACTGTCTTATTTCCACATAAATAATGCAAGATTGGGATATAACATTATACTGCGGTGCCTGCATTAGTACCCAAGAATAACAGAGAAAGGGAGGGAGTTTTTAATGTAACACTCATAATGATTATACTTTTTGAGGATTATGGGAAACTCATACAGGTAGTCTCAATTTACAACCACAATTCAGCCCAAAATTTCTGATGCTAAGCAAGGCAGTTATTAAATGAGACATATCCCATTTTATTAGTTTTGCCATGATTGTTAAACAAATTACAGTTGTTAAGTGAATCATGTGGTCATTAAGTGGATCTTGTCAGAAGATTCCTAGGAATGTTGCAAGTAATAATCCCAGGACCCTGATATGTAAATACATGCCAACTGCCAAGCACCCAAAGTTTCATCATATGACTGTGGGAGAACTGGTCATAAATCACCTTTTTTTCAGTGCCACTGTAACTTTGAATGTTCATTAAATAAATGGTTGTAAGTTGAGGATTACCTGTATATAGCAACAACCTGGAGAATGCTTCCCTAATTCACTTCTCCTGTCTCAAGTTTACAACATAAAAAGTACTAATTAGTAAGCTATTTCTTGCAAATCACCAAAAGGCAATGACAATGCAAAACACAAGATCAACAATTTGGCAACAATGTGTTTACTCTTAGAAAACGAGAATATTCCCTCCTACTACTTTCTCATAGTAAGTCTTGAAACATGCATTGGGCTGCAAGTGAATGATAGTTACCCAACCAACATCTGTGTGTAAAAAGGATTAGGATTTACAACCCCCCATTTTTTAATCCAGCACCTTTACCACTACAACAAAGTGGCTCCTGAAATATCAGTATAACTTCTTCCATATATTATATTATTTTAAGTAGGAAAGCCACACATTTCCGCAAATATGTATATATTTATTCAGCTGCAATACAAATTATACCAACTGCAATTATATATTAAGAAGCTATATGTTGTAATATATGTCCTTTAGACTGATGAAGGAATTAACTACAATTTAACTTTAACTTTATTATAGCACTTATATATGCACTAAAATACATAGGATATCACATTCTTCTCTTGAAAACATAGAAACCTGCAAATATCTAATACTGCAATTTTAAACACTGAAATACACAGGTTTTAAATACAGTATAGTTGTGTCCTGCATCTTGATGAGTTTGCACCTTTTCCAAACAAAGGTTATTTTTTTAATATTGCATAGAAGTATTAAATGTTAACATTCAAATTGTATACTTCTCCAAAGAAAACATTTGCTAGCTTCAGACAATATTAATAGTTCTGCAGGAGGAAGTTAGTTATATTTACTCATGTTAGTTATATTTACTCGTGTTTCAGATATAAATCTCCAAATGCTTTTTAAAAAATCAACTTATGATCAATACTGTTGCAAAGTAGTTCCAGATATCTGTATATTAAGCTTCCTGAACTTTTCACTCTTTCTACCTAGTTAATCATTCTTTCTATAGTATTTCCTTTTCAGAAGAGTTTATTAGGTATGATTGCTCAACCCACCTCTAACTCCAGAATCTTACCAAGGGAGCCAGTTTGGCCTAGTGGTTAAGGCAATAAGCTAGAAAGCAAGAGACCTGCTTTAGCCATGAAAGGCAACTGGATGACCTCGGGCCAGTCACTCTCCTTCAGTGCACCTTACCTCTCTGGGTTGTACTTTTGGGGAAGGTGGGATATAAATAAATACATATAGAATTTCTTAGTAAATGAGAGTTTTTAAGTATCTATTCATCCACAGTGAATTACTGTACATCTTAGAAAGAAAAAGTATGGCTTTTGTAAGTGTTTTTTAATTGCTGTGGTTTTACTGCCTCCATCATAGAATTTTTTCTTTGCACAGCATCATAGCCTTTACACTTTCTAGAGCAGGGGTGTCAAACTCACGTGCTGGCCCCGCCCGGTTTAACAAAGGGGAAAAGTCCTGATACGTCAGGTGACGCTGCTGTGATGACACTAGTTTGACACCCCCTGAAAGTGAAGCGACTGGGGAGAAAAAATAACAAAACAAATTATGAAACACGTTGGTTATAAGTTAAAATTGCTTAATTCTGCCACCTTTCAGGAGGATAATCCTTTTCATCATTTGTACCTGTAATGTGAATATATAAAATTGCTCCTATAAAAAAAATGACATATCACATATTACCCTACCTACATTAAAAAAAAAATCTATAGAGGTTGTTTTAAAACAACTGCCAAGAAGAAGAATAAACAGTGGACATGTATTGTATTTTGCAAAGTCAGAGAGAAAGAGAAGATCATTTTCATCCCATGACCCATTCCACTCCTCATTTAAAAAACCAGACCTTCCCTTCTGGACCTCCGACTTGTTAATTCCCACCGATTTCAATCGATCCCAGTCACGTCAAAAGCCATTTCTAGGAGCTACCACCGTTATTTACCCTGGATCTTCAGAGACCACTTATTATTTTTAATGGCATTTCCGTCCTTGATTTCAGCATGGGGTCGTCCTCCCAGGGCATTCCTAGCAGCAAAGGCCGTGGAATATTTATTGTTCCTAAACACCAAGAGGCCTAAACCCCTGAGTATCTGGCGCTCATCTCCCCTCCTCCCCATCTCCGTCCGGCGGCACCGAGCTCTTCACGCGAGGGACGGAAGAAGAGGCGCTCGCGCCGCTCCAGCCTGGCTCTCCCACCGGTTCAGGATGCCGGCGCCCACCTCCCGTATTATTGTCGGTGAGTAGGGCAGCGGGAAGAGACGAGGACGCCCTCTAAATCTTCGCCCTTTCCGAAAGCCGCGGTGCCTCCTATCCTCCCCGGGGAACGGAACGCCGAGAGGCCAGGAGAAAAGCAAAGACCTCACCTGCTCTCCTTGCCTGCCTGCGCCGCGTTCTCCTCGGTAAGCACTTGCGGCCGGGCGGGCCGACGCTGCCGCAGGCCGTCAGCCTCATTCATGTTGCGATGAATGGCCAGCCGAGATAGAGAGATTAACCGCGGTGGTCCAACGCCGCCGCCGAGGCTCGCTGGAGAAAGCCGAAAAGCAGCCCTGCTTCCCGGCCCACACCGCGAAGCCCCGCCTCCAGCCTGCTTCAACGGCTGCCACACAGAAGCCACGCCTTCACCCCAACTCGCGTCCGAGGGCCCCAATGACGCCCCACCCCCTCGGCTGAGCTTACCCAATAACTGTGGCGCCAGAGACCCGCCCCTCCCTTCAGAAACGCCCAACCACCATCTCGTCCCCGAATGGCAGCTCTGTACTGCCCACCGAGGGTGTTCGCGGGATGCTGTGCAGGTCTGGGCCTGCTTCAGAGGCGGCCCCAACTTCTGCCATATCCATCCCCACTGATAACCCACCAACAGCCTCCATACAGCCATTGCCCCATCGCTCTTTTGGCGATGACTCACTGCTGCTTGTACATAAACCTCCCCGTTTTCTCCCCTCTTTTGATTGCCTAATACTCTCTTGCCCCCTCCATCCTTTTCAACGAATCAGCTAAGCCCACGCCCCACTTCATTGGCCACTTGGAGCGAGAGCTGCTTCCTCGAGGGGGCGGGGTCAGTAGAACATCCACTTTGTTTCCACGTGAAAAGAACGTAGGAAATGCTCTTGTTTCGAAAGGCTGGTTGCATTTAGAGAATCTTGGGGGAGGGGAGAGGAAACTTGAGGGGGGAATGTTCCAGGAGGAAGAGAGATTAGCATGAATTTGAAAGAAAGCAAGTATCTCTAGGAAAGACTACATATTTTATTGACGAGTTTGAAGTGAGATGGAATGTAGAGTAATAGGGTAAACTTGCTGTGATTTGTAGGATTTTGAAAGTGAATAGTTAGGACATTGTATTGAAAAGACAATTGGAGACACATAAATTAGATGAGCCTAATAGATGCAACATTATTGCACTTCTAAACGCTAAAGATGAAGCCGAAGCTACTAATATTGGGTAAGATAAAAAATGTCAATTTCCATCACTTATAATGTAAAAAGTTGATTCTTATCGACCATCAATCATTTGCCATAAGATCCAGTAAGAGAAGTATGCACACGTAATTTTATCATTGCGTTTGTGTGTGCCTTTGAGTCAGTCAATTCCTGGAGATTGCTTGGACTAATCCCTGCAGTTTTCTTGACAAGATTTTTCAGAAATGGATTGCTCTTGCCTGCTTCCTAGGGCTAAAAGAGTCAGTTGGGCCAAGGTCACCCAACTGACTTCATGCCTAAAACAGGACTAGAGTTCAGTTTCCTAGTTTCTGGTCTGGTGCCTTTAACCACTAGCTTGCCAAAGTACAATCGCCTCAGGTGGTAAATGTTGGGGAACAGGGCATTTCTTAAGTTTTCCAGAAATTTCTTCTGAGCCTTTTTTTGGAGGGCAGAGTGTGCATGTCTTACATAGCCAGTCTTGGGCTTGCTAAACAAGTGTGTGTTCAATTGGATAGGAAGCTTAAAGAAGCCCTGTTGGTAGTTTAATTCTTGTCTTAATGACTGGAAAATAGAAACCAGCAAATATTGTTTTATTGCTAACCCTGTGTTACTCTGAAATGGCTGGCCATATACATTATTTAAATAAATAAAATTATCTTATTCTTAGTTTTGAAATGAACTGGACTGCTAATCCAAATGCTTTTTATATATGGAATGGGAACATATTCCTTTGCCCTTCCCAACCATTAAAGTTCACTAGTGATGAATTTCTCGGCTAATAGGCTGTGGTCTAATTATCTGGTATCCTACCATTTAATGAACAATCATGGCAAACAATTGTTCTAATTTACCGATTTTCAAATCAGAGCAAATGTATTGTTGCAATGCTCACTCACCAGTATCAAAATAAACTGTCTAATCTCAGTTTTCCAGAAACCAACCCAATAGTAACTGAGTATCTTTCTTTTATAAGATCTTCCTTTTTCTTCAATTCCATCACATAATTCAACATGAAAGTAGGTAATAGAATTGGTTTGGTGTCTGAATTTGGAGCCCTAAGTCAGATGTTTTGTACTGAATTCAGAACATTGTTTCTTCATTATTGAGTGTACATGCTCAGGCATATCAGCAATATCTAGATACATAAAGGAGAGCCAATCTGTGCACCCGCCTTAGGCATGAAAAACTAGCTGGGTGACTTTGGGCCACTCACTCTCAGCTCAACTCACTTACAAGGTTGTTTTTGTTGCGGGGAAAATAGGCAGACGAAGGAGTGGCATGTTTACTGCCTTGAGTAATATATGAAAAAAGAATAAAAATCTAAAAAATATACATGTTTAATAAAGAATACTATATGTCCGTTCATAATTATATGCCAATGCAACATTATAATAATTCAATTTGTCCACCTGCAGTAAAACAGATAACTTCCCACATGTTATACATAAGTATAAGTATTGATACAGTTTTGAGTTTAATTTGGCTTTCAGTTATGTTAATTGAAATTCGTATAGTATAAAAAAAGGTCATTGTATGTGATTTTTAAAAGAACTTCACATAACTTAAAAGTATGGAGAGTTTCAGTTCATCTGGTAAAATGAAATTAGGAAAAGGGTACAGTAAGACTGATTTTAAAAGACTGTTTTATATATCAGTGGCAAAAATATTAAGGCTAAATGCAAACTTACTCCTTAAGTTTCTGCACTCTGTTTAACAAAGGAAGAACATGTCTTAAACAGCAGTTTGAAAATTATTTTTTCATGCTTTCAAAGAAAAGAAAGTATAAACTCAATGTAGCAAGGGGTAAACTGTTACAATATACATTCTTTTCAAGGAAAAAATGGATTTTACATGAATAAGTATAGCTCTTTAATATATCAAGAATAAATCTAATAGTTCCTTTTGTTCCTTCAGTTTCTTAACAGAACTCATCTTCACAAAAGTTCATCATAGAGTGAGATGCTTAAGTTTGTATTCCTTACACGTTTCAAGTATTTCCTCTATGACACTGGGATCATCTAGTGTGGTGATATCTCCCATATCATTAATATTATCAGTCACTATTCTCCGTAGCAATCTTCTCATGATTTTTCCTGATCGAGTTTTGGGAAGACGTTTCACTACCTGTTTGAGAAATAAAAAGTCATTATAAGTAGTATTACCTTAAATAAAGATATCTAAATAGCTACTTTCTTGAGTTTTTCTTCTGTGCATTTACTTATATGAATAAATGTGTCTACGCAGAGTATTGTGGAACCTTTCAAAGTTATCAAGGTAAACAGCCCCTAACTGCTCATTCCTCTGTTCAGCCATCCTAAGATCTTCACATTAGCCTTGGAAAAAAAGGAATACTCATTAAGAGACTTAGGTAAAGGCAGGATGGATGAGTGAATTTACAGATGACCAACTGAAGAATCCCTATTAAAAGTAAGTAAAGAAGGCTACCAAGGCCTCAAATTGGACCACCTATTAAACAAGTTAGATTGTTACTATCACAAATCCATAAAGCCAATCATAAAGTCCTAACACAAAATTAAGTTTATTGAGAAAGAAGCATCTTAAAAAAGTATAGAAACTGTCAAAATCAAGAGGCAAAGCAAATAAGACGGTGTTCCTGTAGCAGGGATTCTACTGAATCAGCATTGCCATGGGCAGATTGCTCCCTAAATACCAGAAGTCTCTAGCCTAGTTGAACGCTGCTGGTGTTGAGATCAAGTTTGGCATTTTAAACACCAGTTATGGCTCTCTTGTTTTCTCATTTTTATTCTCGGATATCAGCATTCTTAAGGACTAAGCAGAGGAAGCTTCTGGTCTCAGTCATAGTCTCCTAGGTCCAAGCTAGGGATATAGGCCATTGTTTTAGCATAGCTATTACAAAATGAAATACTAGTTACTACTACTTACCTTTTCCCAGTCTTTCTCTTTACCTGAGAAGACCATGATAATCCTCCAAGTTGGTGAAGTACAATGCCCTAAGGCAGGGGTGTCAAACTCAAGGCCCACGGGCCGAATCCGACCCATGGGGTGTTTAGATCTGGCCTGCAGGGCTGACCTGGAAATACCAAAGGACAAGCCTGCGGTGCCTCTGCAGCCCTCCTGAGCTCTGTTTTTGCTGGCAGAGGGTTGCAGGAAGCCGTCACAGCCGAAAACGGAGCTTGATAACCCGCTGGCAGGGTGCTCAGGCTACCACAGGCATCCCTGACACGAGTGATGAGCTGGCCACGCCCAGACCACACCTCCCCCCCAAGGTCAAACATAATCCTGACGCAGCTGTCAATGAAATCAAGTTTGATACCCCTGCCCTAAGATGAAATGTTAGCAATGTGCAAGAATCTACAATACATCCTTCACTACACAAATGAATAAGAGATGGGAAGCTTCATGTAATTTAAGCAAAGCAAAGAAAAAAACCACAAGAATTCTAGAAGTTAAACTGTTTTCCAAGCTAAGGAAAGTTCATTACTGTTACAGAATTGCAAAACAACTGAGGTGGACATCCATGGGAGGAAAGAGGTATCAAAAACATTGTGATGGCAATTGCAACCTCATGATTAACGCCACCATTTTCGCAGTCCCCACCCTCAACCTAGATCCCTGATACTAAGGCATCTGTGCAATAGGAGCCATAATTTGTACTGAAAAAACGTTTTTTCATTGGCATAGCATCTTTATATGTGGTGCACTTTTTAAAAGGTAAATTGTTCAAAGGAAGGACAGTTAAATGCTTTACTCTGCAGTTTGGAATAAATCACATATTTACAAAAATCTGTATTGGAGTAGAGATTCTGCAGTGACTCTCTCAGCACAGCCCTCCCCCAAGCTATAAAATTACAACCACAGAATTCTATGCTATCCCTCAAGTCATCTCCCTCTCTCTTGTGTATAGTTGCTATTACTTTAATAATATACATAAAGGCACCTCATCAGTATTTCCATGTCCCATATTTAAATATACCCAGAATGGAGGGGAGGCTACCTATTACCCCTACTCAACATTGATAAAAGCAGATTTTCATTACAAGAAACCATGGCTTTCTAAAATTAAAAAAAAATCTATCTGAACTGGCAATGTTTATATAAAACGATCATTGTTTTAATATTAAATGTTTTTATTACATTTATTTGCCATCCATCTCACTATCTGAAGTAACTGGTGGCTTACAATGGCATGAAAGCATAAATATAAACACATTAAAACAATAAAATTAACTATTAAATAAACTATTACATACCATGGAAGGTATGGGGGTGGGCTTTTGTCTTTTACTCAACCAACCCACCTCCAGCATAGCAGACCCCTATTGGGGCCCCAAGCCAACTGGCCGAATCAGGTTTTAAGGCCCTTCTGGAAGACCAGAAGGAAGGAGGGAGATCTCACTTCCACAGCAGAAAAAGCTCTTCTCCTGGACCCCGCTAACTGAAATTCCTTGACCGTATCCCATAAACAATGAGAGATTCTTTTCAGATATATGTCCTTATAAACACATATACAATATTTAAATACTCACCATAACATGTTCAGGAACAGCGTATTTTGCTATCTTGGTAGCAACTATTGTCTTCACCTCTTTGATAATTATATCTTTATCTGCCATGTCATCTTTTAACACTATGAAAGCTAATGCAACTGGAAAAAAGGAATACACTTATTATTTAATTATTAGTATTTTACTCCACCTTTATTACTTTATAAAGTAATTTATAAAACCCTAAGGCATGAACTCACAGTCTCCTAGGTTCTAAGTCAACATTTTAACCACTATACCAAACTGGCTCTTCATTAGCTTTCTAAACTCACATTTACTATATATTGATACCAGTTAATGTCTGTTAATGTATATATAGTAGCTAGGGATAACTATCATTATACTACAGGACAAATATTTTTCATCTTGCACCAAGAATAGTCTTATAAATAGATATGATCTGAGAGCTTTTAGGTACAACAACCTTTTCACGATGGTTGAAAAGTAATGCTACTATAGGTTCGATATTACTTCTTATTCTGAATTAAAGGGAGTTGGAAGTCAGTGCCTTTTCTTTCTTTTTCTGTTCTTCTCTACACTTTTCACTTTTTCCTCCCCTATTTTTTCCTATTTGCTTTTCTATTTTTGTATTTTATATTATAAACTAATCAAAAGGATTGACATGGGGAAAAAATAAAGAAAAAAATAAAAATAAAAGTAATGCTACTATAGTACTACAATTATTTTGATCAGTGTAGCTGTTTCAAAATTTTAAATTTAAATTACATTCCTTTGCAATAGTTTCCATGCATGTAAATACATTATAATATTGTTGTGTATATGCTTTGAAAAAAAACAATTATTCAAGAGCCTAGGTGGCGCAGTGGTTAGAGTGTAGAACTGCAGGCCACTTCTGCTGATTCAATCTAGCGGTTCAAATCCCACTAGGCTCAAGGTTGACTCAGCCTTCCATC
>JANHFL010003614.1:71673-83369 GCA_032468155.1 Oxyrhabdium leporinum | reverse complement strand
CTCTCTCTCTCTCTCTCTCTCTCTCTCTCTCTCTCTCTCTCTCTCTCTCTCTCTCTCTCCCTCCCTCTCCCTCCTCCCTCACTCTGTGTGTATATGTGTTACTACTGGATAATCAGAAGCTTTCTAGATTTAATGTAGGCTTCAGAGAAAAATGATAAGTACTCGTGAAGACATAAGGAGAGTGGAGAAATACACACGCTTCACTACTCACTCATATTGCCTTTGGACAGGCAAGTGCCCATGTTCACTTTTATACCATGATTAGTTAGGTGTCTTTTCACTCCATTTCTTCCACTTCCCCTGAAAACTAGAGAGCTACTCTGGATCAGATACTGGGAAGAGGCCTCACAAGGAAAATCTCACCTCAATTACCTCATCTTAGATATCAACTCTCAGGTTTCACCAGAAGCCTTGGATAAACCATCTCAATAGGTCTACATTATTTTCTTCATGATTTACAGCTGGGCCAGAAAGTGATTTTAAACATGGTAAAGAACAGACAGCAACATCCTCCATATTGAGGTCATATCTTATCTGCTCTGTGATAAAAATGTAGTCCAATATTTAATCCTAAGAAAGGTTGAGTCTGGAACTCTTAAAAAGTATTACGAGTCAGCACAAACAACCAGATTGACAAACTACATAAAGCAGTTTCCTATATTCCTGTTGTAGAACACAGAGCTCACCTGACAAATCATCTAGGGTTAGTATATTTATGAAGAAGGCAAGCTGCCCCTCCCTAATCCAATAGTGCACAGATAAGAAAAGTGTGTTGTAGTAGTGTCCATTATGTGCACACAAGTAAAATTACATCCAAAACTAACATTTTGCATTACTCTATTGTAAAAATACCTGTGGCTTTCAGTTCAAGGCACATGCAGTTAGACTAAAGATGAAATGCAACCCAATTGTTTGCCATTATCTAGTAATCCTTGGGGCTGAATAGAGTAATTTGTGAGCAGCCAGAGGCCTACTAACTAAAAAAAGATATTATTTTATCTCTCCTCATGTCTACATTGCATAACTTTTTCCATTTATCCTTCCAAGAGGATAGAGGAATACTGATACTTTAAAATGTTAACAGCCCTCTTGTGCTGATAGTTCCTAAACAGAAGAGTGTTAACAGTATAAATACACAGTATTTATTCACTTGCCAATTTTATAATATGAATGTCACACTTCACAAGAATACATTTTACTCTGCAAATCAAATATTCTTTTCAAATAATGTATTATATTCAGATGCAATGTACTTATGCTCAGCATAACAGAGGAATGTTGTTAGACTGCTAATCCTTTTTAATTAAAATTGCACATAATGTATATGGGTTTAAATGCTAATCAATGGTTAACTAGATCAATTAAATTTCATAGGTTTACACACACTGAATCCTAAACCAGACAACAATATTTTATTCTATCCTGTTGTGCAAACTCAGGCAGTAAATTGAGAACTTTATTTAAGATAAAGAACGCTGATTCTTATTTTTAAGGAAATAACTTTTCAGCAGCTGTTTGATTACAGAAATAAAAGAACAGATACTGGTTTGATCAATAGTATTTGATTCTTTGTGAACCTTTGTTGATAATACCAGTTTCTGTACTTTTCTGGAAGTTACTTCAGAAAATTCACTTTAATTGTAATGGTCACTAATCCACCAACAGTGCTTTTAGGTTAAAAATATATACATTGTATTAACCTTCAGCATCCAAATTGTGCCTTCCAGCAGCAACCATGTTAATTCCTGCATGGATGAATGGACAAGATTATTCATGAAGGGTGCCTTCACAAATTATATTATCCTTACATGGAAGATACTTCTATACACAAAGCCAATACATCCACATCAATTTGTTACTGCAAGTCTAACCAAGTAAGGTACAGTGCTATAATAAAACAAAAGATAATCTTCATGCTCTTGGTAAACTGTGTATACCAGCTAAACAACATTTTTTCTCAACCTTGTGTCTCCAGCAGAATTCAATTCATAACTCTCAGAATTACTAGCCAACGTAAGAGTTGGGAATTTGAATTGCACTCCAACACATCCAAAATAAACCAGATTGAACAGGCTCAGCTGGCTACATTGTTTTTAGTTTTGGTCAATCAATTCAGAATAATCTGGTAGCAATCAATTGAAACATCAAAATGAGGAGAGAGCTCTGTATACAATAGATAGAATTCACTCAAATGCTAAACCATAATGTGGTTTGTTTAGTACTGGTTTGCTATACTGTGTGAATTTAATTGTTCTGGTTTATATATGTAGCAACTCATGACTTAGAATGTTGAATGAACCCATCCCACTGTAGTTTATTTTATAAGCCTAGTTAAGCAAATCATAGTTTAGTGAAATGTGATAACCAGAAGAATGTGATTCTCAACTAAGAACGTCATTAAAAAAGAAACATAGATCAGAACATACAAATGAACAGCAATAAATGAAGTTTTGTAGGTTCCATGCTTTAGCTTCCAGTAAATTCATAATAACATATGGCTGCTTGAAACCCGGTAAACTATAATTTGGTTAACTTATTATAGTTCAGCTAACTAGGCGGCATTGTGCATCAGATTATTATTTGAATAAAACACCAGGCACATCCCAGGTTTGGAAAATAAAATAAAAATCTCATAAGAAAGCAATGGCAAACCACGTATGCACTATTGTGAAGAAAATTATGTGAACACACCTAAGGATTCAATTCAAGAAAGACTTGACATTAACTGTGGGTCAATATCTTATGAGAATACAGGCAAAATAGTAATCTTATGGTTTAGACCTATGTATAAGGTCACAAAATTATGATATTTTAGTAAACTACAGTTAAATTAATGATGCATCAGTATGCAGTACATAGTACATATGTCTGTATGTGTACAGTACGTCTGCATACACACACAAGCACACACACAGTGCCTGTTAACAACCTGAAGTAGTAGAAGCTGAACACAAACTTACCATTTCATCAGATGCTTGTGAAAGAGGCAAAAGATTAGCAATAGATAAAAAAGAAATACAAACCATCTTGTTGATTTATTTTTGCTGCATATTCTTATTTTTCTTTCTCACTCTGAATTATTATCTTCACATTTTGCCACCCAAAGTTGCTTAGGTGAGATAAATTGAAAGTGGTGGAATGATGTTCTTACACATACCAAAACTGCTTATTGTTAATGCTCAAATAACTATGCAATATAAACATAATTCTCATCTTGAACGCCATACAGTAAAAACAATTTAATTACAATCAGAATTACTAACTTGTTAAAAAGATTTTGCAATACTCACAGTAACCTGTCATAACAACTGTAACTGAAACTGACTACCAAATCTATTCACTAAAATATTACAAGAACTAGGACTAATGCAATGAAGTCACATTACATTGCACTTTACAACCCCACTGTTTATAGATGGTAATTCTGGTCCCAACTGCTATCATAACCTGAGGTCTACCAATATTAATGAATGTGAGCTCATTTTCAAACCAATTTAGATCTGGCTCTCAATTCTAGTTGCTGAGGGATGTTATCACAGGGACATCCTACTTGTGGGCTTTCCAGAACTTTTAATTCACCACCACAAACCCAGAAAGGCCTTTGGTACAGTGAGTTCTTTTATTTTTAATCATCCAAAACTATTCTGATGAAGTAAATATTTTCTCTTCCATGACATCTTTTCTAAGAATAGTATTATCACAGATTTTATACAAAAGCAAGTAATACTATTGTATGACTTTGGAATTCTGCAGAGATAATTTTGAAACCAAGTAGGAGGAACATGTCATACCTGTACGTTATTTTTTCTTCAGTACCGGGCTCATCTTTTTCCCAAATCAAAGCTACCTTGTCTGGTGTATGTTGCACATGCCGATCCAAACAGTTAACTGCACAGAAAGAAATTGTGAGAAAAATAAAGCCTGTAGCTTGTTACTGATTGAAAGTGCTTACCATCTTGAGCTATTTACAAAGAAAAAATCCTCAGAAGGCAAAATAGCAAAGAACAGCTATTACTGTGCAAGCAACTCAAGACTGATGGTGGCAACAGCGGATACTACCCTAGAACTATTAAGAGGCACAGGGTATAATTGTGTGTTTTGATCACCACAATAAAACAGAGGAGAATGTGTATTTTAATCTATATTGCATGAATTGGAGATGTTTTGCATCTGAATGTGCATTTGGACTAAGAAGCCCTTTGGACAACAACCTACACATTCATCATGTGGTTACACAACTACACACCTATGTTAGGTTGCTTTTAAAGGCAGCTTGGAAAACCTGACGGGTACAAAATGTAGCTAACTAGGTGAGTAGGTCTAGCAGCATAACACCTATATTTCAACTGCTGCATTGGCTACCGAGAGGTTAAGTACAAGTGTTTGTGAGAGAATGGTAGTAAAAGAAAACACTACTGTTTCCTAGCATTTTCCTCAAAAAACAAAAGAAAAAGAGAGACATTCTCTCTAATGGGGGACTTCCTTGATGGCTTGGCTGCTATCACAATAGAGTGATATGGGATTTCAAAATGCCAGAAAACAGAAGAACAAAAATTGGAAAGAAGGATGCCAAAGGACTAAGGTTAGAAGAAGGAAAAAAGAAGCCAAAGATGCTGTGTGAGAGATAAACCTGCAGCTAGCAGTGTCTAAATGTGTTTTTGTACTCTGTGCAGGGCTACTGAAGAACAGGGAAGGAGTCAAAGGCTTTTGAGTTGGAGAAGCAATTCCAGAGGAATTTAATTACAGCAGATCCAGACAAAGCTGGAGAAGTAGAGGTCACAGCCCAGGTGGCTAGTAAGCCTCAATGGGAAAAGTTCTCTGGAGAGTAGAAAGTTTACAAGTGACAGGCTGTGTCCCTCCTATAAGAGAAATTCAAACCAGAAGAAAGAAGGGAGAGAAGGGGAAATGGTTAGTCTTCCTGCCTGTAGAATTGCAAGTAACTAGTGTCTGACTCTAAAAGTCCCTGGAGGCTTAGCAGTTGTCTGAAAAGGCTGAAAGGTGATGCCAGTGGTTGTACAACCATAGCTTAAGGCTAAAGGCAGTGGTACCAGGAGCTATCTTAGTTAAAAACAGAAGTAATAGAGTTCAACAGAGTGTAATGGGAAAGGGAAAGCAAGTTACAGCCTGCCAAACTTGGATGGTAGCAGCAATAGGAAGCAGGGAAAATGGCCACAGTAGCAGCCACATTACTAACAGGTGCAGACAAAAAGGTCAAACCAAAGCACCCAATGAAGAGGTCAAGCCAAATAGGACCAAGTGCACCAAATGGTTAAGAAAAGCAAAGACAAGGGAGGAGACAATGCTGAAGAATTATTACCACAGAGCTAAAGTCAAAATAGCCAAAGTCAGGCAAAGCAAGAACCAACACTATAAGGTGTGACACTTAACCCTAACCCTAACCCTAACCCCAACATTTGCTATACCCCATGAGTCCATATAAGCCTATGTAAATAGCTTTTCCATTCACTCTACCTCATTACTCATTTCAATATTTCAGATGTAATCAGTGTAAAATAAATAGTCTTGCACTGCTTCAGCCTGTTGCACTTGTCTACCACTGATTATTCTAGTACACAATTTCTTAAATTGTTTTATGGATACCAATATATTCTGAACAACGTGAAGATATTCCAAGGTTTGTATGAATGTATTGAACCCATTTAATTACATTGGCCAAACAAATGTACTATTAATGAAGAGTAGGGATAATTCTTCTTAGACATCACAATGATACAACTGAAAAAAAAAGTGCATCACTAGATTTTGGATGAAAACTCTTAGTGAATGTTTTAGACCAAAAGACACTAAATGTCCTACCACCTTTTATATCTTTGTGAAAGTAAAATTTTGGCACTCACTGTGATCAACATCAAATGTTAAAATAAGGTGATTTTTAGACTGATTCTAAACTTTTTTAAAGTAAAGAAACATAGATTTACTACAACTCTGACAGCTCCTTGGACCTAGAAAGACTCAAATCTAAGTCAACATTTTTCAGAAGTAACTTCATGTCAGATTATAATAGCCTGTACCGAGAGAGTTCTAGAGCTAAAAGCATAAAAGAAACAAAAAATGTTTGGCAACATACTTATTAAGGATTTGCCATTTGCCATTGGGTAAGAATTTTGGCAGAATGATACGAAAAATCATCTTTTCAGGAAACAATGAGATAAAAGCCATAAAAAAAGACAAAAAAGGAAGTCAGTATTCCCCCCCTCTTTTTTTTAAAGGTTGTGTGGTCATATTATGCATCTTTATCAGTTCTCATAGCCCCAAGCTTATCTGCTAATGGAAGCTAAGTGTTTTGAACAGAGATAGAGAGGTGGAGTGAAGCAGCTCACTCTATAGTGGGTAGTGGAACCAAGTGAATTGTTATACAGTACAGGAGTATATGTTTGCTGCTTCCAAAACAAAGAACTTGAGATACTTTTCAACACACCTTTTGAATGAAAGCCTGCTGATGAATCAGTGACAGGGAAGACAATTACTTCAATCAGAATAAACAGCGAATTCTGACTCACATATTAATGATTTGGTAGAACAAACTGCACTTCAATTCCTGCCCAACATAAGGCAATTAACATAAAGGTGGTAAATTATCTATCTATAGATCAACTTCCCTAAGTAGGTACTTCATCCTAGGCAGGCTGAGTTCACACAATCATTCAATCAGAATAGAGCTGGAAGGGACCTTGGGGGGTTTTCTTCTTAAAAACCTCCAGTGATGAAGTACCCACAACTTCTGACAGCAATATGTTCCACTGGTTAATTATCCTCACCATTAAGGAATTTCTCCTTAATTCCAGGTTGCTTCTTTCCTTGATTAGTTTCCATCCATTGTTTCTTGTCCTGCCCTCTGTATCATACTATGCTATAATTAGCTACCACATGAGTAGGGTTTACATATTGCCCTAAATCATAATCTGCAAATTAAAACGGCTACCGTCCTTCAATATACCGTGCCAAAAGGGAACCATATTATGATTTATTTTGAATCAGGTCACTATCTTCCAATTGTAAACACATCTGTTCTCCCATTCAGGTTAGAATAGCAGTCCCCAACCTTTGGGCACCAGGGACCAGTTCTGTGGGAAAAATAAGTATTTTTATGGACCAGAGCGGCATGGTTTCATGAACTATATATCATGCTCAGATAAAGCTTTGCTTGCCTGCGCAGCCCAGCTCCTAATGGGCTGGGAACTGCTATCAGTCCATGGCCTGGGGGTTGGGAACCCCTGGTTAGAAGGTTAAATTAACCTCCAAATTATTATTTTGATAGCTATTCTTGACTGCTACTTTCATAATCTTTTCTGTATTTTGCCATTATATTGATATTCTTACCTCTGTTCTCCAGATTTGCTTGTATTATGGGTGTCCATAATAGATAAATTAAATAAATACATCCCATAAATAAATTAGGGTTACACCAATGGGCAAAGGCACTGATTTGCTGTTTTATTTAGGGTATTTATATTTCAGTTTTAATATTTTTAATATTTTAAGTACACACACTAACACACATATTTTAAAACTAGAGCTGTGTACACTTTTTGAAAATGATCTGTAATATGTTTTAGAAGTCACAAACAGTCCCTACTCATTAAAAAAGCTGTGTCTTAAAAAAAGACTCATAAAAGCAGCCATGTGTTTTTGTGCAAGAACAGAAGCTTGAAAATGGAGATAGTTACTTTAATCTATACCAGCAGAGGTATTGTAAGGTCTTTTGAATCATTTCCAAAATCTATACAACTGTATTCTATAAACTATACAGTATTCTTAATACTATATTAATAAAGAATTGGTGTATTTATAATCTGTCTTATTATGAATATTTATTGCCAGTTAAATTATTATCCTGATTCAGTTTTAAAGTCCTGTGACTTGTATGTCGTAAGACTTGTGAAATTTGATGTGATAAATTGTGGATTTTAAAGTTTAAGCTTACACTGAGAGAACTCTACTCTTTAAATGTAATAAAATCCATAAAAATTTGTGCTCAGTTAGCTGACAGCATTCTTACAATTTCAAATTTTTCCTCTACAAAACTTCTATTCCAATTTTGCCCTAGTATTTCTCAAATAAACTGCAATTATCGTAATCCATAAATGTGAATTGTGATTAAATAAACCGGGAGGGCACAAGTCAGGGATCATATCTAATTTTTAACAATAAAGATGGGTGGTTATCAAATTCTTCAATAATGCAGCTAATCATTACAGATCCATGGCAATTCTGTGCCACTATTCCTTAGTATACTAATGCACATTTTTCATTACAATTGAATTAATGTTTTCAATATTTGCAGAGAACCAAATAATGGCATACTATGGTTCTTCAACCAACCCCTTCATTAATGATTTTTCTGCCTTAATGAATTTATTTACAAGAATTTTACACTTAGCAAGAATCCAAAACATAAGACGGCTTCTGGAAAATTAGTAACTACCATTAATAAATCCCACTGTATGGATATATAGCTTTTGGAGCGCAACTAACTTATTCTTGGAACAAGAGACTAAACGTTAGTCAATGATCAAACTGAAACGGTTTTAATGCAGTGTCTTAATTATGAATAAGCTATCCATTTGTAGCAATTAAAGACACCTATCTTATTGAATATTAACTGATCAAATGCAAAAGATGAAGATAATTACAATAGTTTTTCTCAGTTTTTTTTTAGCTTATGCCAATTGCAATAGAAAAATCTGAACTCAGCCATGTCATAGGTAATTGAAAAATTAATTCTGCTTTCTTGAAGAACTCGATACACCAGCTCTTGGTTTGTTATTTGTTTTGTAACAGTTTTACTAATCTACATTAGAAAAATCAAATCAAATTATTATTAGGGAGTAGGTTTTATTGAGCTCTGTAAAATTTAACTTCTGAGTAAATACAAGTTTTGCAGTGCACAAGAAAGAGCCCTAGTAGTTTTTTTTTAAATAAACTGAACCCAAGCATAGGTATAAATCAGTTTACTGTGCAGTACCTAAATTTTTAGAACATGAAACAGGATCTGATCTTTCTAATAGAATTTCTATATAGAAAAAGCTTTTGTTTTTACTGGAGCACAAATATTTTAAAAAACTACAGTCTCTAAATATTTATTATTAAATTTATACATAGACTAAATAATTGCAGTCTACACTTTTGTTGAATACCTTTGATGTCACAGATATTTTATTTGTCAGGGTTAGCTAGTATTTTAGTTGTGGTTGTAAAACTTTAACCTAGACCTAAGGGTACCTATTCCCTTACATCTATCCATCCCATCAAGTCTGGCAGGAAAAGCTTCTTGGGGGCCCCATCTGCTTAGGGAATGTTGCTAGGGAATGTCATCATGCAGGAAATACTGTAGGAAGAAAGCCTTTTCTGTTATGGCACCCACTCTGTGGAACCTCACTCCCCCCCCCCAAGTTGAGTTTGGCCCCTACCTTATTGCTCTTCAAAAAGGCCTTTAAAACGTGATTTTATCAACTAGCTTGTGGATGTCATATAAGCTGGAGATTGTTATGTGACAGTTAATGGACTGCACCCTCTGTCTATTTTCCTACTGTTTTTATTTGTTTTTATTTAAATTTAAATTGGTTGCTTTAATAGTTTTCATGTTTTTGATTGTTACTATGTATGCCACTCAAAGTCACTATGTGAGATGGCTGGCTATACAAATATGATTAAATAAATAAATAATTTTATTACTAATATAATATTCCACTATGAATTTTAATTTTTTTTATCTTTACTATTGCTGATTAAACCTTGATTAATTGATTAGTTACATCTACAAATAATCTGCTGCTAAGACATGATGAAAGCTAAGTGAGGATCTTATTCCCCAAATTTTAGAAGTGTATATAGCATCAAAACACACACACAAAGTATCTGCTAAGAAGCAGTTTAATATATTATTACTGTTTGTATTACTGTTAATCATAAATGCTATCAGATGTTATAGAAACTGTGAAAAAATGCTCTGAAAACAGGGGCATAAATAGGCTACTTCAAGTTGAACACCATAGAAACCAATTATGTTATCACAACCACTGAGTTCATCTAGATTTGCCACCTCTGTACCTTTGAATAAAATTATGTGAATATTGGAGAGAGATTCAACAAGTGTTCTTTTTTCACATTTTGTGTTCGTTTTGAATTTGGGCTGGTTATCATTAGTCTTCAAATATTGCCTTACAAACTTTGTTAACAATATAATACATTCTTTTCATCATCTGGGCAATTCTTTGTTACTGTACTCTAAACAAGGTGATCTGAAATACAGCATTATTTGTTGTCAATCTTCTGTATGTTTATAAATTTGCTGAACAACATAAAGCCACCATTTAACTAACAATGGAGTATCTAAGGTTGTTCTTTATTAAGCACATTTGTAGGGCACTCATTCAAAGCAATTCTGGTGCAGTATTTTAAAAGGACTGTGTTCCTAAGCTTTGTTTTTATCAAGTCTAAATAGGCTGATTCAACCAATCTATTAATATACATAATTATTACAGAATATGATATTCTGTATTCAATTCTTTGTTTTCATTTACTTTAAAAAATTCTATTTCAAGACTCATTTTATTAATGATTGAATTTTTAGTAGATTACGGTATATTGTGATTGCATGCGATCAAACTTTCATTTCTTTAGCCTGCTTCAGTCTTTCTTTAATTTAATTAAAATATGCAAAGCTTCATTATATCCAGGTATTTAACATAGTATTTATTTTCTTATTCATTATGGGTGTGCATACTCTCTGCAGTATCTTGGGTGTTCCTTTAAATATGTATGGTTGCATTTTATTTATTTTAATTATAAAGATTGGGTTTTACTGGTTAGTTGTTATTATATTAACAATTACTTGTTTTTTAACTAAAAATAATTCACTGCATTAATTTTTAGCAACAGTTTTGTAACTATTCTGATTTTCTTTTAATTTGTACCAGGACTAGAAAAAGGCATAGAATATATATTTTTTTATTATTATGGTTGGTAAAGCAGTCAGACAGATGTTTAGGCTGCATTTGGCATTTTTATTTTTTAATATTTTTTATTATACACTTTTCTTCATTATACATCACGTTTCCATTTCTGCAACGACAGTGTACTGTCTGTATCAAGTCTCTTTTAAGTATACACATTATACACCCTGATTATAACCATTATTCTCATAATTATGCAATGTAATCTCTTTTGAATATACATATTGTACACCATAATTATAACCATTATTCTCATAGTTATTCCATTTAGTCTTCACCTTTAGTCACTCTATACACTTCAATCTATAGTCAAGTACAGTCCAATGGTAGTATTACTTATAGTGTACATACTTATATATATCTATATATATGTATTTACTTCTATTTTGTTAATCTTCTTTCGTTGTAAAGTTACTAACTTCTGCATGTTTTCTAACAATTGTACAATAAATCCCATGTTAAATAATACTCTGTTTCCTCTTTATCCTTAATTTCCATCGTTAACCTGTCCATTTCGACACATTCTAATATTTTCTTTATTACCTTTTCATCTATAGGTATACTTTTGTTTTTCCAGTTTTGTGCATATGTGATTCTCGTCATTATTACCGTGTTTCTCAGAAAACACAACCCACCCCAATAATAAGCCCAACCCTACTTTTTTTGGGGGGGGGCTAATTTTGCCCCTACCACAAAAATAAGCTCGGGGGGGCGGGCACG
>JANHFL010003614.1:44273-71222 GCA_032468155.1 Oxyrhabdium leporinum | reverse complement strand
CAGGGGTGGGAACTACCAGTTCGTTGAATTGGCCATAATTTTAAAAACCAGTGCGCCTGAACCAGTGCGAACCGATAGCAGCCCACCCTGGGAATAATGGGGCCTCATTTCCCCGATCCGCTTTGCTGTGACGTCACTACCAGAAGTCTGGATTTGGCATCTTTACCGAGTTCTTCCCAAAGACCTGGGATTGGCAGATGTTGTTGTTTGATGGTATTAAGAGTATCATTGCAGGATGTAAGCTGTTCTAAATAAAGCTGACTTTTACAATTGACTAATGCTGATTTTGTCCACTATTATTTTTGTTGGTCATACTATTATTACTATTATTTGACAATTACCAGAGTGTAACTGTGTCGTTGGCATGAGTCCAACATAGTGCTGGAAAAAAGGAGAGTAATATTATAGCTTCATGTAAGGGAATGTTCTGCATGGTCTAAAATATTAAATGGCCAAAACCTCACTGTGAAATAGTATTGCCATGATACAGAATCTGTATGATCACACCTTGCCGCCATGACCCATAAAAAGAGGATGTTGATTACTGCTAGGTTCTGTATGAGAAACAAAGTGGGTAAGAAAACTATTCTGGAAGCACCATGAGTTAACAGTACAACTGTATTTCGTATGTTAGGAGCAACTTATAAGATAAACTTAAATATACAATATTTACATATATTACAATCTTGAGACATTTATGAAGACCAAAAATATGGGGGGGAGGGGGGGTTTACCGTATACTTATAGAATACCCTTCAACAAATATGTGTGTCGGGGGGAGGGGAGCATGAATATACATGTGTATATGCCTCCATACTTTTTAAACAGACCTCAAAATCTGAATATTTCAGTGCACTTTTAAATTAAATGTTGCCAACTTTTATTAACAATCAGACTTTTTGCTATAGCATTTAATTATTAATGCTTGTGTTTTAGTCAATAATATTTGGTACCATATCACTCTATAATTTCAATTTATAAAGTATGTTGAGGCTTTGCCACAAGAGATATCATACACCTACATTAAATAAAAAATAAATCCATAAATACTATATTAAAATTCATTTATTTGTTCTACTAAGTTAAGCAATAATCATTGTGATGCCACAATTCCCTTCTGCCAAAATAGCAATTCATCATGTAAGCTCATTCTGCTCCTCACAAGGACCTGCTTTCTTTCACTTCCTATTTTCTCAATACTGTACATTACACAAGTTCAAACCAGAGATATACAAAATGACTTTCTAAATGTACATGTAGATATATTTAACAAACATTCAATCATAGATTACTTTGTGTACACATTAAATACAGGCAAGGAGAATCTTTCTAAGTTCTTTTTTATCACAGGGTTAGGGTTAGGGTTACAACTGTCATCACATTTCACTATCTAAATAAATATCTGTTAGAATAGCTGGCCAAAAGAAATTGAAGTTAGGGGGATATTTGGACCCTCCAGAGACAAGGTTCTTCCATTTCTAGCTCTGGGATGGGGTGACACTGCCTCACACAGGCTCGGTCTGCAATCTGAGGGGGTCCTCCTAGACTTTAACTCCTTGTTAAAGAGCGGGTGGCAGCTGTGGCCACTACTGGGCCTTGGGCCTTGGGCCTTGGGCCTTTCAGAACTGAGCCGCCGAAGTGATGAGTAAATGCATATGTGCACACTCCATTTGTGTGAGTGGTGGGTGCGCGTGCCCACCATTCTCACAAATGGAGCTGTACACGCATGCTTACCTACCACACACACAGAACCATCCCCTCTCCCCCGTCCACCGTGCCTTTCTCTTTCGGAACCTGGAGGCTAAATATAATAATCGACCCGCTCGGAGAAGGAAAGGGCCGAGGGACCCAAGGCAGTTTCGGTGCCGTCGCCGTCCCTTCCCCCGTAAAGGAAAGCCTCTTACCCGCCACATTTAACCGACCGCCTAAGAACCAGCGGATCCGGCCCTGCGCGAAATCCCACTCGTAGTCGGTGTGGTGCGGGGTGTCCCATTGCAGCGTCTCCCGTGCCAGAGCCCCCCAGAAAGGGCCGGGCTCCTGGGCTGCCCGCTCGCACAGCTGCCGGTAGTTTCCCTTCAGGGAGGGAGCGTGCGGTTCACCTCGCCCCCCGCGATCGCTGCTGTTACGGCGGGCAAAAGACAGGGGAGCCCCGGGGGCGCTTAGGCAGCTGTGCCTCCAGACCTGCTGCCTGCCTACGGCGCTCCAGAGGTGACTCAAGGCGGCGATTGCCATGGGCGCTTGGGTCCGCCACCAAAGACCGGAGAGGGGGAGCCGAGGGCGGGTAAAACGTCGGGAAGCCCGCCGAATGTCGCCGCCACCGCCGCCTGACCAGTGAAGAATCGCAGGGGGAACGGGCCGAGCCTCACGGAGGCGCCAGGCAGCTGTGCCAAGGGGGCCCTTGCGCGCCGCCTCTGCTCCGCATTACGCCTTTTCCTCCCCTTCTCTCCTCCCCCTGTGTCCGCCCGCGTTTGGAGGAGTTCCTCGCAGAAATCTCCAGCTCTGATAACGAGCAAGAAACTTCTAAGAAGCTGACCAAACGTTGGTGCTGCTGTGGCGCAGGGCAGCATGAAGCTTCATAACCCCATAGGAGGACGATCCCCATCCCTCCCAGACAACTCGGAAATGTCAGTTAAAGTGACTCGAGGCTAACATATCCATTGAGGAAGTCCAAGAGCATTAAGTGGTGCCAAGCGCGCGCACGTGGTTGTGGTTTATAGAGGACATAACAGCCACGCGGTGGGAATCGTGAGTTGGGGGAGCTGCCTCCGAAAAGCCCCCTTCCTCTTGCCCAGAATTTTAGAAAATTACTGTGGACAATTTTCCAGTTTAAGTAGCTAAAATATAACTAATTTAAAAAAAAGAACTGGCAAAAAGAACACAGAACTTCCTAGAATAGCTAGAAACAATACTGAGGGTCCCAAAGGGAGCGATATTTAGTTACCCCCCCCTTTTATGCAGATAAAGGCAGAATAAAATAGAAAGTAGGACACCAGGTGATTCTTCTGTTCCTCCCTCATGAAGGAAACAATCTGATGGATCCAGATAAAGTATTCAATTTCCCCTTCTCATCAGTGCAGTACCCCAAACTGTATCAGAATGGATTATACCACTGTTATTCACAACCCTAGTCCCTGTGTTTTTTCAGTCTGAGAAAGCAATCCCTGGGCAGTGACTTTACAAGGCATATGATCAGTTAGACCAGCGGCCCCCAATCTTTTGGGCACCAGGGACTGGTTCTGTGGAAAGACCAGAGTGGTTCTGTTTTTCCACAGACCAGAGAGGGGGCGTGGTTTTGTGTGCTACCCGCGGATGGGGCTTCACTCGTTTGCGCGAAACGGTTTCTGACATGCCGCAGACTGGTGCCAGTCCATGGGTCAGGGGTTGGGGACTTCTGGGTTAGATAATACTTCTGTTTTCTTTTCCCCTTTTCTTGCATGTCCATTCCCTAGTGTAAGTTAATATCAGTGTATTTCAAACTGGATCTGCACTGCTTTGTGTTTACAATTGTAATCACCTGATGTTATTCTCACATACTCTGGTTCAAGTTAGTTGTTCCACTTGTACTCATACCACAGTACAGTACAGATAGTCTTTGCTGACTTACTGCTTCATTCAGTGACTGTTTGAAGTTAGAACAGCATGAAATAGATTTATAACCAGTACTCAAACTTGCAGCGGTCATAGCATCCATATGGTCATGTGATCATGATTTAGGCACTTCAAAATGGGGCACATTTATGATGGTTATGGCATCCTATGGTCATCTGAGAGCTATTTTCACACTGCGATCTTCACAGACAGCTTCCAACAAGCAAAGTCAATAACAGTAGCAGTAGCACTTAGACTTACATATCACTCCACAGTGCTTTACAGCCCTTTCTGTACAGTTTACAAAGTCAGCATATTGCCCCCAACAATCTGGATCCTTTTTTTACTGACTTTGGAAGGATGGAAGGCTAAGTGAACCTTGAGCCCATCAGGATCAAACTCCAGACTATGGGCAGAATTAGCCTGCAATACTGCATTCTAACCGCTGCACCACCAGTGGTTAGATGTCAATGAGGAAGCTGTCATGTGTTATTGTATTTAGCAACCTGCAGTGATTCACTTTACGAGTGCAACGGAATTAACACCCTAAGTCCAATGTGATCATGTCATATTTACATATACTAATTTTAACAACCAAGTTGCTTAGCAACAGTTGCTAGTCCCAATTGTGGTCAGTAAGTAAAAATCACCTGTATTCCACCTTTGTAAGTGACAGGATTACAGTGCTTTGTTTCTTGCTGCACTAGGCAAAGGGTATGTTCCCATTAAAGAATATATCTTTAGTGGTAGATTTCCTGTCAGATTGATCTCCAGCCCAATCAGAATCTGTACATCCAATACATTTTGATTATTAGTTTTAAATTAAAGTCCATAGTTCCTTTTAAGTATGCTTAATCTTTTTACTGCTGTCCAGTCAGCCCATGTTGGCTCCCTGCTTTTCTGGCTAGCAGTCATATTTCATTGAATCTTTATGCTTGCATATTTAATACTGGTGCAAAAACTTTGTTGTAATCCTCACCATATTTTTAATACAGACCTTTGCTACTAACTTAGCTTTGTGAAGTTCCACACAATGCATCTTTGAACATTATACTTTGTTTTGAAAAATACTTCCAGGTTCCCCCCCCAAAAAAAATTTTTGGTAATTTCACTAGAATCCAAGTTTTATTTTTATGTAAAGATTCAATTCCTTCCTATGCAGTTTCTATCCACTTCTGTGCCTCAGTTGTTAGCAGTCCTTGTATTTATTTCCATGAATTAGAATAAGGCACATCCTTTGCTCTAACTGTGTAACACATTCACTCAGGTGGGATTTTGTGTGGTGTGTGTGTGAGCAGACTTCTGAATCTGATGTTATTCCTTCCTTCCCAGGGATCTGGGATTGTCAGAAATTGTTGTTTAAAAACTTCTCAAACCCAATTTCGGTAAACTGCAATGTGATTATTGTTGTTGTAAAACTAGGCCTGTTTGCTCTGGTAGGTAAATATTGCAGCTTATTTTGCATTAGCCTTTCTTCTCATAAAAATGAGCAGCACTGCATATGTTTACTTTTCCAGTTATTAAGTCCAAAATCTTATATAGCCTTTTGTTCCTATTTAATAACTCAGCATTATTCCTACTTGAGATCTGCAGTTTAGTTTTTCCTTCTTTTTCTTTAGGGATATATAAATGCATATGTTTTGCATCCAAATAACTTCCATTTTCTTCCGTTCCATAACTTAGATGGGGCTTTATTTGTACCTTTTTGTTTATAAACAGTCTTGCAAATAAGTAGCTGTGTTGCTTCTCCTCAAAGATTGTCTGGCAATCTTGCATCAAGGAGGAGGTATCTCATAATTAGCAAGCTTTGATTTTGATTTTGATTTTTTGCCACCCCATTTTGCTCAGGGGTGAAACTTATTTTTTATGTTTTATGTCTTTATTGTTCGAGTATTTTTCAAATTCCTGGTTGCAAAATCTTCCCTGTTATCAGACTATTATTATTTTGCTTTGTTCAAATTATTTTCTACATGACACAGAACAATTTGAATTTCTCAAATACTTCACTCTTACTGATTAAGAGATAAGTGCAAATCTACTTCGAATGACAGTCTATGAATGTTATAAAGTAGTTTTTCCTGTCCTTTGTTTTTTGTGTCAAGGGACCACAAATATTTTCCCTACAAATGTGAAAACACCAGTTCAAATGCCTGGCTAGATTCTTTTAATTCTAGCACAGAAACATTTTCTTTTTTAGTTTTTGACTTTAAATAACATCATATTTTAATTCTCTTTGTTTCTTGCAAGGTCTAACATTAAATCTATTTGTTAAGTGTTCATCTTTTATTTTCTTAATTACAGAGTAATCTCTGTGACCAAATCTTCAAAAATTGGATGTGGAGGAACTATCTCCCACTCAGTCCAACCAAAACTGAATGGCTGTGGTGATTAGGCCAGTCAGATCTGAGGATATTCCATCTTTGACCTTGGATGGGGTAGCTTTATACTCTTCAAGGCAGGTAGACAGTCTTCAGGTTTTCCTGGACTTACAATTCCTGCTAAAAGAGCAGTTGTCAGGTATGACCATGAAAGCCTTTGCATAACTCCAGCTGATGCACCAATTGCATTCTTTCCTAATTCAGGGGATGCTTCAGACAGCCATCGTGCCTTAGTATCTTGTGGCTTGATTACTGTACACAGTTTACATGGGTGTGCCCTTGAAGACCTCCTGGAAGCTTCATGTGGGCATCAATGCAGCAATGTGAACAGCAGTGGACATGGCTTGCTATGCCCAGGCAACACTTCTTTTCCAAGAGCTGGACTGGTTGCTGGTTCATCATATTTGCCATCTTTTATCTTTATACTTGTATGTTTTATTGATTTTAGTGTAATATTTTTGTTGTGAGCCATCCAGAGTCATTCAATTACGGTTGGTTACACACAGCTAGATTGGATCTGGCATTTTTGTTCTCTTACCAAGTCCTTCCTAAGGACCCGGGATTGTCAGAAGGTGTTGTTTAATAATATTTAGGTTATTGTTGCAGGATATGAATTGTTCCGAGTAAAGCTGCCTTTTGCAATTGACTGACTGATGGTGATGTTGTCAATGCTGATGATGTTCAAACAATGTTCCAAAAGTTTTGGAATTGCATTCAAGGTGCCTGTTACAATTGATGTTATTTTTTCTTCGTTTTGCCATAGTTGTTCTACTTCTCTTTGCAAGTCTTTATATTTTGTTGTTTTTTTCAATTCTTTCTCTTCTTTTCTGTTGTCTCTAAGTTTTGCAATGTTTACTATCCAATTAACAATATTTACTATCCAGTTAACAATTGGATGGTAATTGTTAATTAATAGTCTGGTGTATTGTGTGGCAGACGCTTGTCTGTCTTCTCAACTCTGGCTTTGTGGTCTTGTGCAGCCAGAATCTGTCTCTTTCTTCAACTTTTCCTGTTCTTAGCCATTGCCATGTCTTGTTGTTATCTGCTTGGCCTGCTTTTTAAAAAAAATGTACTGGCCATGTTATCTTTTGCCTTGCCAAGTCTCATTTTGTCTTTCTTGGAGGCCTGTTGGGTCTCTCCAGTACTCAGTAAGCCTTCATGGTATACTAACTTCAGTGCATTTTTTCACAGTCCTTGAGATAGTCTTCTAATGCCCTTTTTTCTTCTTCAACTGTCTGGTGTATTTACAATCTTCCACACCCACCTATTTTCCTTGGTAAGTATTGTCTGTCAACATTGCTGCATGCATAAGGGGCATGATTCATCATCATTGTTTTTCTGATCTTTCTTTCCAAGGCTTTTAATTCTCTTTGAGTCCAACCTCCACTGTTGCTCAGATGGAAATTTTGTCAATGCAAAGATTTTCTAAGTGCCGTTTAAGATTTTTCGGTATAACATTCAGGGTTGCTATTTTAGCACATTTCTCTAGATCAAATTCCATTGCTATATTTGTGCTAAAATTCTTAAAATGTTTGTCAGTCAAGATTTGTTTTGTTTGATAGCCAAGGTTTGTTTTCTTAAAAAAATCATTGAAATTACAATCATATTATTATTACAGGGCCTAGCTTATTAAAGTTGCCTCAAAAATGCATTCATTATCACAAAATGGCTATTAAATGATTTTGTCTACCAACAAAAATAAGTGGGTTACATTGGGAAACAATTGTAATTTGCAAATCTCTCTGAAAGTACCCCATAAATACTATCATCTTCTTCCCTTAGCAATAAAGATGAAAACTAGTAGCAGTCAAAAATAACTGGAAAGTGCCCTCACCTGTTCATTACATGTATGACATATTTTATAACCACTATTATAGGTTTCATGCAAAACACTAGGCTAAAATGCTGTTAGCTAGTTTATTTTAAATGACCCCAGCTACCTTCTGGTTTTGTGTGAAATCAAGCAATATGGTTAATTCTGTTAGCTACTTTGACTCTTGTTGACTAAGTAGACACAACTATACAGTTTTCTTGTTAATGGTACATAATATTCTTCTAGATTATTTTAGTTTCCCAGCCTAAAAGACTGATATTCTTTGGTGATTTCTATAAAAAGCTGGGGGAGGGGGGTTTCTCCCAGAGACTAAATGGCTGTTCTCTGTAACTTCAGTGAAATCTGGGTAAAAGATTCATTTGGTTTAAGGAATCTCATAATTTAGCTGCTGTACCTGAACATCTCCACATATGTCTTTTGGTCTTCAAATTTGAAAAGCTGAACAATCTTACCATCAATTAAGCCCTTATGCAATTCCTTCTTGCTTACTTTTTTAAAAAAAGTGTCATATGCACAGATCAGGAAAAATCTTTCATAGGCTGTTACAAACTTTACAATTGAACTAATTAAAATAGCAGCTTGTACTGACATAAATATATTACATTAGATTACAGATGTTTCTGTAAGATTGGCTTCATCTTTAAAGTCTGTTTTAATATTTTATAGTGATTAATAGTTGAAAACTGACTAATATTGAATGGTAAAGTGAAATGGAAATGGAAACAAGCAACACTTTGTCTGCTTAGAAGAAAGGAAAAAAGAATTGTAAAAAATAATCCCAAGGTACCGGTTTACCTCTGAAATCATCCTCTGTTTCACTTGGTTACCAAATGAATTCTGGTAACTAAAAGAATACAGCTCACAAAATGGAATGTGAAATTTATTGTTAGCACCTATCAAAAACTTGTGTGCAGTATGTACATGAATTACGTTGAAAATATATTTTGAAATACAGTTGTTCATATATTTTATAAAACAAATCTCAGGATATTTTTGCTATGTTCCTGTATGTATTTATTGTGAATTTTTAGGAAACAAGTTGATTTACTCATTATTATGAGTATTTAAAATATTTTCAGTAATAAGTAGCAATTACAGATTTTTGAATTCATGGATATCAGCTCATGTGTCTGGACTTTGTTGCCCGCAGAAGCAGCATTCAGCAATAATATGAGTATTGCTATTCACTCTACTGATTTGAATAAACAAGCATCTGTGTTCCATGAGAAAGGCTGTATAATTAATAAAATAAAATCAACCTTGAGTGATACTGGTGGAACTCTCAGGGTGAATCAGATCAAGCATGGATTAAAGCCCATTAAAGCATTATTCCCTAATGGAGGAGTTAACAAAGAAGGCCTGCTTTTCTGTCTCCATTGTGTCAGTATTGAGTTTTTTTTCACACTGCGAGGAACCTCCTCTTCATATGGCACCTGCTGTGTGACAGGAAACATGGGATAGAGCAGTCAGAGGCTCATTCTGAGCACTGTGTCACTCCTTATGAATAAGTAAATTGGATTCGTCTTACTTTATATTCTAAAGCTGGGGGAAAGACACACTAAAATAACTGAAATGACCATTTGGTTTGAATTATTTTTAGCTTGGGAATCCTCAGATGAAGCCACCTCCCCTTTACTCAGTTTTTGCCCTTTCTAACTAAATCCCTGTCCAGATAGAGGGAATTCACATTTCCTTGAAGGAGCAGTTATGTTCTAATCTGTTAAGACCATTGTTAAATAATTTAGCTAGTCCCAAGTATACAATTTAAGGAGATCAAGAAAGAAATACTAAATCCAGGAACAGCTAGAGGATACCAATTAACTGTATCCATTTTAATCAACTCTTTAGCCTGGTCATTCAATTATTATTATTAGAGGATGACTTAAACCGCTGGATCAGAGACCATCTCCAGCATCGTTAAGCCACTGAGCCATAGCGCCTCTCCTCTTCAGGCATATAAAGATAGCAACTTCTACATACCTTTCAAAAGAGACAATCAAAAAGCCAAAGCAAAGCAAAAAGACCAAAACACCTCCTCATTAACAATCAACATCCAGGTGAACATTAAGATTAACATCAGACAACTACATCAGACATCAAGAAGTAAACAATACCCCAATCAAGGAATGACTAAGACGAGCAAGGTAACAATAAATAACAGACTAATTAAGGAATATCTAGACCAGTCCTACCAATATTGAGAATGCAAGCCATTTGTACATAAAATGAGAGCAAACCCCGCTCCCTTCAAATGATGATGTTACCCCGTTTGGTAATGAAATGTCTGCAGAAAAACAACCTCAGAGAGCACAAAGGACCCTACATGAGTCTTATTTAGTTACATTGGTGGATAATTTATGGCAAGAATTGAATGGAAGAAGTGTAGCCATATACGTTTTCTTAGACCACTTAATGGTGTTTAATTCACAGGTTCAAAACCTGTTGGATCAATTCTGGAACTCCTAAGTGGCTAAGTATAGATCTTGAGAATATTGTTCAGGAGTAATGCTGCCAGTCCTGTTGGGTCACGTCCAGAAGGTGGTGCTGGGGTATTACTGTTCTGCAATGAATTCTTTGGCTGTATTGAGACATAAGAGTACTATCTTATCCCATTTTTTAGTAATTTTGGGTGTCCAGTCTAAGTCTGCTGCTGAAATCTTCCAGTCATACAGCAAGAACAACACAGAATAATAAGTGAACTATCCAGGACAAAAAGACTAGGTGACCATATAAACAAAGGAAGCAAAATACAGGAATCAAGAAAAAACTATTTATAGCCCAGAGTTGAACTGTGGGTTTCTTGGTGCTCTCCGAGCTTGATGGTTTTGTTGCAAATGTTTCTTTACCAAACTAAGTAAGATCATCAGTGCTAGTGATGATGATGTTACTTAGTTTGATAAGAAAAAGCCTGCAAGAAAGCCACCAAGCTCAGAGAGCACCAAGGACCCCAAAGATTGTTGGCCTGACATTTGGTCAAAATATGAACACTAGATGGCAGTAAAGAGTTGGAGTTTTGTGGATTTTGCAGCCAAGATGCAGCCAGAGAACATTTTTAAAAGTTGTACTTCAAGATAAGGGTGTTGTTGGGTGTTTGTAGGATAGCAGGTTGAGTTAACCTCAAATGCAGCAAATAAAACTGCTGCAAAAGAAACCCACAGTTTAACTTGAAATCAAACAGCTTTAGTTCTATCTAAGGCAGGGGTGTCAAACTCCCAGCCCGCGGACCGGATGCATCACTTCACGTGCTGGCCATGCCCACGCCCGGTTAAATGAAAGGGAAAAAAGTCACGATATGTCACGTGATGCCGCCGTGACGCCGCAAGTTTGACATGCCTGATCTAAGGAAGCCCTTATTTCAATAGAAAACTTGTCTGGATATTGAGATACGCAGGAGACACTCTTAAAAAATAGCCTCATTTTTGCCTGTTTTGCCAAGCCTGTCTGAAGAGCAGATGAGAGAGGATGTTCCCAATATTACTCCCAATCTATGGAAAGTCTTCCCTAGGAATTGCATTTACCCTCAATATTTCCACTTGCTAAGGTCTTCTTTTTCAGACAAGTACTTTAATATTTAAATTAATTTTTAACTGTGTTTATATTTTCTCATATTTTTAAAATGATTTATCTTATTTTAAATGGTTATACACTGTAAGTACCCCATGGGCAGATATACAGGCTGTAAATAAAACAAAATTAAACATATTAAGAGAAATAATTATTTTTTGTCAAGAGATGGAACCAAGTCTGACCCTTACATTTCCCTTTATCTGGCTCAGTTTTCTGTCATAAAATTGTTTCAATATCATTCAAAAATGTTAAATATTAGTAAAATGCAGTGGTATTTTAAAAATATGTAATATATAATACATATAACCTTCAGCAGCAAATAATCAGCTGACCACTTCATACATATACATTTCATTACACCACTCCAGTTTTTTACTTTTCTTATCAGTAAACACTGCAGAGAATTGAGAAGTCTTTTTCTGTTGCTTTTCCAACAGAAGATAATTTTAGATAAATATGTTAATCAGCAACACAAACCAAGATTGCATAAAAGGGGCCCACAATCAGAGCCTGCAATTCACACGTGATCCTAAGATGGAACAGGAAAGAATCTAGCATGTTTTTATATCATTTTACTTTTTTTTTTAAAAAAAAAATAGCTCTTCTGTTATCCTTTCTGAGGCAATTTTGTAAAGTATCACCTTTGCTTAATCTTCCAATCCAAAATAACACCAGACAGCAAGGTAGGATAAATCTAGATAAAATGCCAGTCACAATTTAATACTGTTAAACTATTCAGTAATGACAAAATACAGATGTTTCTGAAATGAACACACACAGCTTTCCCCTTTAGAAAATGTGTCCTCGGATGCTAGAGCCATTTATTATTAAAACATGGGAGGGTGTCTCTTTATGAAAGCCAATATATTATCCAGATAATGTTATAACATCCTCCCCCCAATTCAGATCTAAATAATTTAAATTGTCACATTTTTAAATGTTCTCCCTTACACTCCCTGCTACCATTAATTCAGTAAATACTTTTAAATCTCGGGATCTAACTGTCCATATGGCAAAGTGAAAAGATGTACATATGATAGAAAATGTTGCTGTAACCCAGATAAATTAAAAGGAATGTGGAATTACTTACAGCATTATGCATGTTTCTATTTTAAACATTCCAGATTGGGGTGGGGGAGAGTGGATGTTTCTAGCCAAGGATTTATAATCTTTATTCTTGCAGTTTATATAAATGCCTTTCTGGTTATACCAACCAGGCCATACTTAGTAGCAGCACAATAATAATTAGTGGAGGTTATCAGTTGGATAATATGAATCTGTCTAATCACTGAATGCTATTTCATAAGCTTTTAGTCCCACTGCAAAGATAAAGAACCTTTTCAGCCCCAATAGCCATACAGGTTATCCAGCAGCAACTCATAAACTGCATTCTTGTGAAGGAAGCCTATGGCTGCCTGGCCTAAAATTGTTCCTCTCCCATTTGGGTCTGCCATCAGCATCTTATATATTATTTCAAGTCAGAAAGGAATTCATCATTTTGACTTGCATATCAGAATTAATTGTTTCTGCCTGGCCCACTAGATCCAGGAGGATTGGTATGTTCTGGGTCCCATCCATTAAGTAGTGCTATCTGGCAGAACCTCAAAAGAGGTTGTCTCTGTTCTAGTGCCTGCTCTTCAGATCATTATCATCACCACCACACAGAGACAATTTAGTTGGCTCTGATCTTGTTTGCATTTCATAAATCCTTGCAAACCTGGTTGTTCCCTTGGGCATTGGATCTATAAGTTGAATGACTGCATCATTGTGGGTTTCTCTGACATTACTGAGATCATGAGGTTTCAGCTGGATTGCCCCCAGCTGCCATTCCCTATTGTGTCATTGTTTATTGGGTGTTTGATTATTTTAATCCTATGTTCACCAGCAAGAGTTGTGATTGCAAAATGGCAGGTATATAAATATATTAAATAAAAAAGCAAGCAAATAAATACAATCTGTTTATTTTACTGTACACATGGCTTTAAAAAGGAAGCAATACAAACTAATATAAAATAAGGAAGAAAATGAAAAATCAAAATCAAAGTTAAATCCAAAAGTGCAGGGAAAAAAGTAAATGAGTCATATTTGACATAGTGAGAGTCGGATATTTTGTTTTCTTCTCAGTCGTAAAACCCATTTTATTCCTCAGTTCAGTTTGTCTTCCGTTTTCATGTTTTTTAACATCCTCATCCTCATGTTTGTTAATCTCAAAACCTGCTAATGCACTAAATTATTTTAGTTTTCCAATTTATGTTTCAATTCCCTCTAAAAGGATCTTCCAAAACCAACATCAAATCATTTACAGAATGATTAAATTATAAGTTTCTGTTTTAATCTTTACTCACAAATTCCTTTCATCTTAAGTATCGAGTCAGTATTTCAAGAACCAAAATAAACAAGAAAGGAAACAGTGGGCATCCCTACCTTGTCCTTTTTGTATCTCATAAGGCTTTGTTAGATCTTCATTAACAATTGTTTGTGATTTCTGTGAAATATAAATTGATCTTACCAATTTTATAAAGTTCATATCTCTAAAACTTTGAACTAGCAAGCACAGTTCAAATTGTCAATGTCATTCTCTTCTACAAAAATCAGTACAACTTGTTTTTCATTATGTTGCGAATATTCCAAAATGCTCAACACATTTCTAATATTGTCCTTTAACTATCCTTTAGATAAAAATTCACATGGATCCTCATGAATAAATTCTTACAAAATTATTTTTAGTCTATCATCTAGAATCCTGGTAAACAATTTGTAGCCATTAGTCAATAATCATTACTATGCTAATGATACCCATCTTGTACATCTACTTCTGATGAATTAAACAGTTCTATGGACATGCTATCCCAGTGTCTGGAGGAAATGCAGGTCTGGATGGGAAACAGGCTTTAACTGAATCATGGCAAAACTGACTAACTTTGGGTCTTGTTCTAGTTCTAGATCTACAACATTTTTGGTGATGGATGAAGTTGCACTGCCCCGAAGAAGATCCTGTGAGCAATTGGGGGGTGGAGGTGGGTTCTTTCTGGATTCACAATTCCTACTTGAGGAGCAAGTGGCAGTTGTAGCTAGGAGGGCTTTGCACAACTTCATATTGTACATTAGTTACACCTGTTTCTGGATCAAGGGGCTCTAATCACGATCACCCATGCCCTTAATTGAGGCTGCCTCTGAATAATATCCAGAAACTTCCTATTGCAGAATGCAGCAGTGCAAGCAGCTATGTATGTTTTGCATAACTGGTAGAGCACACAGCACACCTCTGCCACACAAACTACATTAGTTACCAGTTTGTTTCCAGGTCCAATTCAAGGTGCTGCTCTTGACCTGTAAAATTGTGCAAGGAAGTAGGTTATTTGTGGGACTGCCTCTTCCCAATTTCATCTGCCTATCCCGCCAAATCCAACAGAATAGGTATGATACAGATTCCATTGTCTAGAGAACTACATGTAGTAGATCTTAGGGGGCAGGCATTTTCTGCTATGGTGCCCACCCTATAGAATCTTCTCCTTCCCCCTCAGAGATGAGGTGAGCTTCATCATTCCTCTGCTTTCAAAGGTTCCTCAAAACCTGGTTATGCTACCAGGTCTGGGGACTCCCGGAAACAAATTCGTGAGGTGGCTTTATTATTATCAATTTGTGTACTGTGTTATTTTCTTTTCTTGTTTTAGTTCTGCTGTTAGTTTTTATGCTTTTTAAAAATAATGATTGTATAATGGTTTTAGGTAAATTATTGTTTTATATATTTACTGTTGTATTAGATTATTGTATGCCACCAGAGTCACTTTCCATGAGATGGGCAGCCATATAAATTTGATTAATAAACAATGATGTAGACCTATAGTTTTTTGTTAAAGTCAGATCTTGTCCCTTATTAGTATTGGTGCTATTTTAGCCTCTTTCCAACTCTCTGGCATCTTTCCAGAGAGTTTGACAGACTTCATTGTATTTTTCAAAGATTGTAAATGTTCATCCTCAAAACATTTATAATAAGAATCTGTGTATAAAAATCTATAATAGAAATAATGATCCATCTAGTTCCAGGTACCTTTTCCTGGTTAAATCTTTTGTATAGCTTCACAAACGTCCCTTATTGTTATAGGTCCATTCATAATCTGTTTCTGCTCTGTAATCCTCAGTAAAATTTTGTAACTTAGATATTCATCTATGTTGTCCAGAGAGAGATCACAAACAAAAGCTATTATAGGTAGTACTGTGTTGTCCAATAGCAAAAGTACTTGCAAGTTAAACTGCCTATTTTTTATTTTGTGTTTTATCACCTTTAATATTTTTACTGAGAGTTGGTAGCTGTTTCCCAATGTAATAAGCAAAAAGAGACATGCCATCTACATCATTATAGAGGTTTGGCCATACATGCAAACTATCGCTGGTGCCAGCATTACACAGCCCAGATCAATTTGTCTGCAGATGCTGTTGAATCAGGATTAGGTTTTAAATGTGCCAAACTTCTGCTCTAGTAAAGCCTAATTTCTGATTAAATAAGCCTTTGCTAATCATTATTTTATCATATATCCTGCAGTTTCATTTAGAAAATTAACATTTCAGTTTATCACAAATAATTTTAAGCTTCTATTTCTTGCTATCATATCCAGTACGTCTGTGTTTTGAGAGCAATCCAAACCATTCATTGATCCTATTGTTTTTTATCCTATGAATGTTCTAAAAATGGTTCACAGAACCACAGTATTCTAGCTAATATTTTTCTGAAAAATCTGTCTATACATGCTCATCTTTATACACAACCAGAATTTATATTGATACACAACTGAAAAGTAACATAATCATTGCTTTTTGGTATTCTAATTTTTAATCTTTTCAAACAGAAATTCACACAAGATTGCAGTGTTTAATAGAGGAGACCTGGAGCATACAGAGTGGGCAGAAACAAGTTGAGACAAACATTGTCCAGATATCCAGGCAGGCTGTCATACTGGGCTTTATAGGTAATAACCAGCACCTGAAATTACATGCAGAAACTTATTGGCACCCAGTACAACTGATGTACCAGGTGTGACACCTGGATATACTGAGAGGCACCTGTTAATCCTCACACTGCTGCATTTTGAAGTAGCTGTAGCTTCCAGATGGTCTTAAATGTAAAGCACATTGTGATCTTTGACCAAGTGACAAAATTAGTGAACCAGATAAATGCTGTGGATATAATTTACTTGGACTTCAGTAAGGCATTTGATAAAGTAGACCACAGTCTACTATTTGATAAGATAGAAAAATATGGGTTAGACAGCATGGCCACCAGATGGATTTGTAACTAACTGGCCAACCGCACTCAACATGCAGTCCTATACTACCTGAGACTTCTCAGGAAATAACAGATGAATGAAAAACTGCTGTTGACCTTCTACTGCTGCACCATAAAGAGTATTTTAACTTACTGCACCTTTGTATGGTTTGCTAATTGCACGGTGGCAGGTAGGACAGCACTCCAGAGGGTTAACATCATTGCCCAGAGGATCATTGGTTGCCCTCTCCCCTCTTTGGAAGAGCTTTATAGCTCCCGCTGCCTTAAGAAAGTTCAAAACATTCTTAAAGATCCATCTTATCCAGGGCACCCTTTTTGTTCACTATTACCATCTGGCAGACGGTACAGGATAATAAAAACAAGGACAAATAGGCTGGTAAACAGCTTCTATCCCAGAGCAGTAACAATATTGAATTCTACTGTATAGTGCAATATTAATGCAATATCAGGGGTTTTTAATTCAATTGTATAGAATATGAAGGATGTGTGTTTGTGTTTAATTTTTATAGTTATAATGTACACTGAAAATGGCATTTAATTTCATTGTAGGAGGTGCAACGACAATAAAGTAAACTAAACTAAACTATTATCACAATTAACTTGTTTTACCCAGCTAGTTTTGGGAGAAAATTTTCTGGAAAGAAAGAACAGCTGAAAAAGGAGACTACCCTGAACTCACTACTAAGAACTGGCAGGATATAACATAACTTCCAAATAGTGATTGTTCATCATATCCAAGACATGACTGTTTTTTGTCTTCCTGGCCAAAATGTAATGCTGAAATTAATTTGTACCAATACTTATTAATGCAAATGTTCATGAGATACCAGACATTTGTTGGGGGAAGATGGGCAGGTTCTTTATAATCCCAAAGTGGCAAGTTTTGTCTAGATAGCATAACTGTATGCTGAGAGAACCATGAGTAAGGAAATTTGACAGGCTTAGTGGCTGATTGTATTAAATATGTTGTTGGAATAGATTTAGTGAAGTGTAAACCCAATCTTTTTCTTATCTCATTTTCATATTCTAAACTTTTTGCTTCCTCTTTGTTGTCAATTCATCCCATCTCTAGTCTTTTGTTTCTCAACCCACTCCTTCCATATGGACCACTAAGAATATTTTATTTTTCATTCTGGTGTGTGTCATTTCCTGCTGTCATCAGCTGTTCTAATTTTTCATTCCTTGCATTCAGTTTCTTTCTCACCATCAAGAAGAAGGGTGAGGAATCTTGATCCTCAGATACTGCTTGGTCACAGTTTCTTCCACCTTTAGCCAACATGTTCAGAGGAAAAAGCTTTTGTTGTTATTTTCATTTTACCCCCAAACCTTCCATTGTTTATAAATAAATGTATGCTTTATTCTTTTACTATACTCTTCCATGGCCAACAAAAATAGCAGGAGATCAAAACCTTAGAAGCAAAAACACATACCTCTTGACATCTCTTTTGTTATCTCTTCTGACTAATTCCTTGGGTCATTCAAAACCCTATGTTCTGTGACATTTATTTTATTGCCAGAGAAAATGACAAGAGAAGTAGCTTGGGCTCCAGCCAAGAAGTAAGATCCTTGTCCTTTCACTTCATTATATAAATATATGTGTTTTAACAAGACGTTGACGTTACCTACTACTAGTCCCCAATACCTCCTTTGCCCCCAAGGTTTAATAATTCATTCAGTAAACTCAGCATGACTCTAAAGTTAATATAATTCTACATTTATAATAAGATTATCACACATATATTTAATGGAAGGTTGGATCATTTTTTTCATAGCTAGTGATAATGTTACAAAACTCAGCAATTGGGGAAACAATTATTTAAGGATGAAACAAAGATTCATTTTCTGCCAGTTGTTTTTCTGTTGCCTCATCAAAATGTATACTCTTATAAAATATACTGAATTGACTTTGTATGTAACTACTGCTAAGTTACCCTGCCTTCCATTGGAAATTACATGCCAGCCCAGGAACATTAAATTTATAGAATATATTTTACTGTCAAAAAATAATTTCATATTTTCAAGCCTGGTGTTAACTTTAACTTGGAAGCTCTTTATAAAGTTTATAATTCTGCAGATAAACTTCCACATCCACAAGTTTTGGATTCTTCAACATTTTTAAGCACTAGATTTTGTCTGATTGAAATGAAAAAATGAACTGCTTCAGATTCATTGGAAATTATTAAATCTTATTTTGTTAAATTTTATTATTTCAACTGTTTTTGTCAATCTCTGAACTTATTCTATATGTTGCAATTCAATATTCCATCTATAGTGGAACTTTTCAATTTTAATATTTTGTAAATACTTAATAGAATTTTTTTGGTAAAATGTTTCAGGTATTCTCTTTTCCCCCTCCTCTTCGTCTCCTTTTTCTATTTTCACTCTTCAAGTATCTTTTAAAAATAAACAAACAAAAATGGATGCAGATATCTATGTTTTGTGAAAAAGAATTCCTTTCAATATCCTTAAGCCTCTAAGTAGGACTGGCGGATTGCATTTTAACATGGCCATCTGGCAGTGCCTTTAGGAGTTGTAAGCACACGCTCCACAGCTAATATACAGTTCCACAAAGCCACAAAAACACTAACATTTATTGTGAATATATAAATAAATAGATGGCAAACAAAGCTAGGTATCCAAAGTGCTGTTCAGATGTACATATAAAAAGATCAAAGGGAAAAGATCAAATGTTGATACTCTTCCATACAGAATAAGTACAAAATATTTTTCTATGACATCTTATAAAATAACATTTTCATTCTGCATTCTATGGCTTTTTTCTCTATAAATACAGATTTGTGTTCAGTTATGCATAGTGTCATATAACATAAATTGAGTTTATTATATATCCCCCCCCCCGCCCGATACAGTTTTGTAGTAAGAAACAGAGGGTCATACTTTATGCTGAAAGCATTGGTAAAAAGGATTAATTTCCTTATTTTTAAAAAATAATATGTAAAGAAATTGTGTAATTGGGGATAAAAGAAATTATGTTTTTGCAAGCCTTCGGCAATTGGACTATTGGATGTTCTAATGTAAACACCAACATCGCTAATACAAGATCCTCTAAGACAAGGTGAGCAACCTGCAAACATTTAACGCTATCTGTTGTTGTACTTCCATTCTCATAACCCTTAATGAATAAAGCCGCTGGGCTTGGAATTTAAAGAAGACGCAATCTGGCAAATAACTGAATTCCAATCTACACACATAATTCCCTGTAATAAAATGTAGCTCTATCGTGTTAGGGATCAGGAACCGTATTTATGCCACGAAAATAAATTTGGTTTTGTGTTTTGTTACGGATCGATATTGTCCTGTCGTTTGTTTAAAGGTGAGCACAGTGTTCTTTGATTTTCAAAGGAAAATTTGAGCTTCTAACTTAATTATAGCTCTATATTATTCCACAGAGCTTTCAAGGGGTTTAGGGAGATTCTGATCAGCATTAACTCGGAACAGTATCATCAACTTACAAGCTTCAGTGCAGATCTGTCAAGCAAAATAGGTTCTTGGTTGCTATTGGCAGATTTTCATCAAGGTTCTTCATTTCCCTTGTTCTGTGTATCATGTATATTGTACAGTACATGTGAGACATCTAACTGCACTAATGAATATTGCTTTTACAATACAGTAGAGATAGGCAGACGTAAGGTTTATAGGAATTACTTTACATTTTACAAGAAACCTGAGTTTCTCCAACTGGAGTCTAGTGCAATAGGATACTTGAAATTAAAGGATATTTATTATGGTATTGATAAATATTTTCATGTAGAGATCTGTTTTTTATCCGATGTATATTAATGCTTTAATGGGGAAGGAAGAAAAAGTAGCTTGTGCTACTGTTAAAATGAACTGAAGCCAGAAATTCCCCTAAGTTCACTGCAAATGACTATCAGGATGGATATATCTGAGTTTCCAGGCTGGTGGCAAATTCTAGGAATTGTGTTTCCAACATATCAGGAAAGTACCAGATAATCTCAGAAAAGCGTTTATCATTATTATTTGCTTTATCACATAAATACTCCAATTTATTCTTCATTATTAAATGTCCAGATGCAGGTAAGGAGAATGATCATGTCTGGGGAAAAAATTCAGATCCTTTTATAATTTTCTACCTTGGTTTAATTTAGCAGAAATCTAGTGCACATTATTTTCATTAATAATTCTATTTACTTGATCAAATGAGATTTATTGAATGATTGGGTATTTATTTGCCTCTCTACCAAAAATAGAACCAAATGCTATTTTTAGACTTTTGGTAAAAGGTGACTTAGTGAGACATATAAAAAAAAAATATACAGCTGCAGCAAATTATCTTCTTTACAAATACACAACTTTCAAGTTGTAAAAAATAAATTATATCTTGGATATATCCCATCTCAGAAAATCCCCTTTGCATTGTAAAATGAAGGAGTCACTTGAAAAAGACTAATAAATAAGCACAGAGCAATAATACTCATATTTTGCCAGAGCATTGAAGAAGCCAACTTAAGTATTTGGTTAACAGTGTGTCGTGTGGCCCCTCCTTGTTCTTAGTGTCCAGCATCTTTCATTTTGGTCTGTGGGCCTCCACCAAAACTCAGATTCCTACTCTTCTTTTCCTGCTTTGCTGTACTAGAGAGATCAATTGCAGTATCTTCCAAACTGTCCATTGAGATTAATTTATTAGTGGGGTTTCGTTCATATTCTATCTGCTTAATTTTGAATTCCTCCTCTGGATGGTCAGATTTCCAGATGCCATTTCCTTTTTCCTCATTTTCAGACTTTCTTGTAATATTTATTGATTTTTTATGCATTCCTAAAAGAAATAAAAATTCACTTTTATTATACAATCATCCTGTTCCCAATAGATCAATGCAATGAGACAGTAACTCAATCCCTGTGCTACCTTATTGCAATACTGAGAAACAGGGAAAGAAAAATGCCCTTTTCCTCAGTTTTTTTCAGACTCATAAATGGATTGGCACCAACCACACGAGAAGAGACATGAAATTAATGCAACAGCTTCTGTTTCACATGAGTGAACACTTCTAGTTTAGGGTGAAAATTAAAATATCAGTTGTTGTGAGTATTATGTATGCTTCCCATCTTGACTTACTTATAAAAGTAAAACAAGTGGAATAAAAAAATCTAATGTATACATACATATAGTTCTGTATCTCACTCAACATTTCTATGAAATTATGAAGACACGTTAACGTTTCTCAAACCTGAAAACTGCAGATTATATGAATGGTAAGAAATATCAAATTCCACTAGTCATACAAATTTAGTCTTCTTATAACAGAAAATGTTATGGGTAGCTTCTGTTATGGGCAGAAAACAGGAAATTTAAAATATGTGTGAGTACATATGTCTGTGACTCACATGGACAGATATGTACGCACTTAAGCACCACAACCATACACATACAGGTAATCCTCAACTTACGACCACAGTACCAACCAGAAAATTTATCACTGAGCAGTAAGGTTGTTAAGTTAGGCATCATGTAATCGCACCTGATTTTATAACCTTTTGCAGTATAGTTGCTAAGTGAATCACAGTGATTAAGCAAGACATCAGCTTACTGCAGTTTGCAACCTTCCAAATCAACACGTTCACTTTGTTTGTCAAAAGCCATCTGGGAAGGTTGTAATGGTGATCACATCACTGTGAGATGCTACGACTAATGTAAATGCGTGATGGTTGCCAAGCACCCGAATCATGATCATGTGACCTCAGGGACAGTTGTAAGTTTAAGGACCAGTTATAAGTCACTTTTTTCAGTGCTGTCCCTGTTGCTAAACAAATGGTTATAAGTAAAAAAAATACTTGTACAGACACAATATAGGATTCTTGTTAAATGGAGACCAGCTACCCTCCATTAGTATTAGAAGGCAGATTTAATAACCTCTATAATGATGTTACCAAATGCAACATTTCAAGGGTCATTCTACTGCAGGGATGTCAAACTAGCAGCCTGCGGGCTGGATGCATTACGTACAGAGCACACCCACCCTGGCTCTGCAAATGCGAAAAACGTCATGATAAGTCACGTGACGTGATCAAGTTTGATACCTGTGTTCTACTGCTAGTGCTCAACTTAGCCTCTGAGTGAAAGAAGGAAAAGGATGCTTTCAATAGGACATAGTAATACTTAGTCATTTTTTCACTTAGCTGTTAACCACCTATACATTAACAACACTATAGACACGCTTACCCAACAGCCAAGGGGCACAGGAACCAACCATTCCACTTTTAGCAGAATTGATAATTGATTCTGGAAGTGGGATGGAGTGCCTCACCATGGCACCGTAGAGACCATATTCAGCCATCACACTACTGCGGCCCCAACATTTCTCACGCTTCCGCCACTTGGCTCTTCGATTCTGAAACCAAACCTTTCAAAAGTAGAACCAGAAGCACACATTTAACAACAATATATGTGTGTCCATGTGCATGAGTGTGACTGAAAGGAGGGGAGAGAACAGTACATTAAATAAACAAGGCAGGTGAACAAAATTTATTGATCACTTGGTCAGGATAAATAAAACAAAGGGACTTTACAAGTTTTTTGTCAAATCAAAAATTGCCTAATTCATTCCCACAGGAATAACAATATTTTCCTTATCCTTTCATTGGTTTTTAGGTGAGGATATTGCTTGGAAAAGTCAACTAATAGACTGATGTCCACTTGCTTTGCTATTAATATACTAAGCCCTAATGCTTATTTTTCATTAGACTTGTCCCAAAAGTACTTTTCAAAAGGTAAAAGGACTTTCTTGGGGTTTTTCCTTGAAAATGTTTTGCTTCTCATCCAAAAATCTTCTTCAGTTCAGAGAACTGAGAACTCTTAGATGAGAAGTGAAATGTCTTCAAGGAAAAAAACCCAAGAAAGTCCAGTTGCCTTTTGAAAAGCACTGTGGGACAACCATGACCTGGAGGATTGAGAATTTCCTTGGACACTTTTATTAGGCTTCTTTTTCTAAAAAGTTAATCCTGCTGGACAATGAATGCATAGTGTCCATGTTCTATACAGGACTGGATAACATTTTTCAGGCTAAAAAAACATGCAGCTTTTGAAGGTATGAAGAAAAGAGCCATCCAAAAAGTGGCTCTTTTTGGTTTAGTTTATTTATAATTTAACTCAATATAATGGAAAGCATTGATGGAAAGCACACACACCCCTCCCATGCATTGAATACTTTCTCCATTTTGGCTAATTTTTCAGGTAGACACACAGTTTTGGAGGGTAGGGGTGTATCTCTGTTTTGTAACAAATAATAATCAGCCGTGTCTACAGAAAGAAAGTTTGGCATCTCTTTTCAAATCCGGATTCAGGTGAGAAAGTTTAAAAGAACAGTTATATTCTAGGATATCATTATGATACCATATTAATATTCAAGGTTTTTTTTTAACTTTAACCATGAACAACCAATTTTGTAGAATTCACTGGGCCTCTCCCTCTGTAAATATATCAAAAAGCAGCCAAACATTCTCTATTTCCAAAAATTAGAACCAAGGCCTATTTGCATTTTGTCATTTTTCAAGTCAACCCTAAGATAAAGGATTGACTTGAAAACCCTGGGATGAAGTACGTTATAGATTGCAGCTAGTGTCTGACCGACGTTTTTCTGTAGATCTAAAAAGCTTCCTCAGTCTAATTGTGCCATGTTGAATAACAATCAAATGACCAATAGATTATTTAGCCTAGCCTTCTATCCTGTGGCAGATGTGCTAAAATAGCATAATTTCTTAGATACTTTCATCTAGTCTCCCCTTAACCCATAAATGTCAATTTCAAATGGTTCTCAATTGAATTCTCCCCAAGCAGGGAATTATTATTATTTTTAGTATTATTTTTACTAAGAAAAAAATCCATTCTAGATGTGACTTGCAATAGCAGCTACTATAGAGCAAGCCCTTCCCCAGGAATGTCTGCATGATACAATTAAAAAATCAAGATGGCAGTCATGATGATTCGTTCAAATCCTTGTGTCACACATGTGACACACATAAAAACAGAGCATTGATCACATGATCACAGCTACTGCTATTTTGATCACATCTTGCCTTCTCCCTGCAAAGTTTTCAAGCCCTAAAAATACTTCAATCTTTTCTGTAAAACCATCTTGCAACCTCAAACTTAGGTAGTTCTGGAAGAGTTTGGGTCCTGCATTCGTCAATTGTATTAAACAAATCCAGTGACATTAGACACAAAGCAACTTACCTGTATTCTGTCCTCAGGCAGTTCAGTTTTCATAGCTAACATTTCTCTGGAATATACATCAGGGTAATGAGCTTCATTAAAAGCCTTTTCTAGTTCTTCCAGCTGATGGGCAGTAAACACAGTTCTATGGGGACAAAAATAAATACCGTCCAGATTAGGTTGCCCATGCAGCATCTTAAATGAGGAATGTGCTCCTGTAGAACCAGATATATAAAGTAAATGTTGTATTTAATCTAGTGGGCTCAGTGCTCATTGAGCTTGATTGTTTTCTTGCAAATGTTTCATTACCAGACAAGGTAATAGCATCAGTACTATAGTAGGGAGCAAAAACAGCCTTTTTAAAAAGTGTGGAACCTCTCCTCCCTAATCACCACCAACTGGAATTGACCACAGAGAAAGGTGGTGATCCAGCACAACATTGTTCCACATATTCTTCTGAGTGCCCCTCGGTGTTGAGCACCATGTGCTCCATTGAGCCAATCCAGAAGGATACCATGTCTGATGATATCAAAAGCTGCCAAGAGGCCAAGTAGGGCAAGAACTGATAGAACCCCCCCATCCCAGCCACACCAGAGATCGTCCAAAAGCATGACCAATACTGTTTCAGTGTCATACACACAAGTCTGAATGCTGATGGAAAAGGATCAGATAATCTGGTTCATCCATGTCCTCTGAAGCTGTTGCATAACCATCTTCTCAATCTTCTTCTCCAAACAGGGGAAGTTAGATGCTAGACTAAAATTGTTCACTCTGGTGGGGTTAAGTGATGGCTTCCTGAGAAGGGGCGAACCAAATCTTCTTTAAGAGGTAAAGAAAGCCCTCACTCAAAGAAGAGTTAACTACTGCTGGAACCCAGTCACACAACACCCCCAAGCCACTTTAACAAGCCAGTAAGGGCAGAATAGATGGCTAAGCGCACAGTTTTAAGGACCTTGTCCACTTCCTCAAGTCCAACAGATTCAAACTGTTCCTAGATAACTGTGCAAGATTTCTCTCCAGGTATATGTCCTGTGAACCTGTAACAAGGCTGGTGTCCAACTGTGAGCAAATCTAAGTGACTTTCTCCAGCTGACTCTGAATAAATTCCTCTGCATGTCCTGCAAGAGGTCCCCTAAGTCTTCTTTATCCAAGATGGCTCTTATTACTCAAAAAGGGCTGCAGGGTGGCTATCTGCAGATGTAATAAGGGTGAAGTACTGATGCTTCAACCTCCTTAATGCCACAAAGTAGGACTTAATCATGGTCCTATACAGCTTCAGATTGATCATGCAGCAGATCAACAGGAACAATCCCCAGCTCCCTCTGAAACCTATCCAGGTCCATCAGTAACGGGGGACAGACCAATCTAATGGGTCACGCTTCCCTGCAGTGGCACTAGAAAATCATGTGGAAATCAGGGTGTGATCTGACCATGAGAAAGACGACACCATGAGCTCCCCCAATTTCAGTTCACAAAGCCACTGCTTTGACAGGAACATCAGTTCTGGTGTATAACCATTGTTCCATGTTGGGTTCTAGATGATCTGGGATAAGCGCCTGGTCATCTTGGTAACCATGAATTCCAGAGCTACTGCAGCTACTCCTCCTCACAGAGAAGGTAGGTTGAAGTTCCCTGGAACCATAAATCTGAGGGATTCTATCCCAGACCTAGAAATGAAGTCAATCTGCTTAGGCAGGGAGGTTGCTATACAGCAGAGAGATTGGTGAATCCCAACTGATCCCTAGAGCCCAATTTAATGAACAGGGTCTCACATCCAGTGACTTGTGATCCAGCAACAGGGGTGGGTTTCAAAAATTTCAGCAACAGGTTCGCTGCCCGGTTGCTGGGTGGGCGTGGCCTAGTCGGCCTCCTGCACCATGGCAGGGGGGCATTTTTGCCCTCCCTGGCCTCCAGAGGCTTTCCTTGAGCCTCCAGGAGGGCAAAGAAGGCCTCCCCAAGCTGCGGAGACTGGAGGCTGGAAACAAGCCTGTTTCCAGCCTTCCCAAACTTCTGGGAGGCCTGTTTTTCATCCTCCCCGAGCCTCTCTGCAAGCTCTGCACTTATCTGCATCCAAAATGGGCTGCGTGGAGACTCCTGGGAGGGGAGG
>JANHFL010003614.1:28546-44173 GCA_032468155.1 Oxyrhabdium leporinum | reverse complement strand
CTGCATCCAAAATGGGCTGCGTGGAGACTCCTGGGAGGGGAGGGGTGGGGTGGGCAGGGCCAGCCAGGAGTGGGATTTGGGGGTTTAGCAAACCCCGCAGAATCTTTGCTAAGGGTCCTTCCGAACCCCTGCAAACCCCCAGCAGCCCACCTCTGTCCAGCACCCTTTAAAGCTATAATATTCCCAGATGATAATCATCACAGCCTCATCCCTACCCTAGAGCTTTAGCTAATGCCAAATCCAAAACCCAGCTGGGCATATCTCCCAATGGATTGCCCACCTTTTGGACCTTACAGTTTTGGTAAATCGAGCTAGGTTGGCCCTCTTAACAATGATTAAATCACTATGTGGGACTTCTTACAGACTGACCTGGCATTTAAAAGCAACTACCAAAAGCCAGGGCCACTGAGGGCCTGCTGATAGAGTACCAGGACTGAGACCATGAAATGAGATGGAATATGAAACTGGTATAAGGCAACTGTCTTGCATTCCCTGAGAGCAGCCCACTTCCTGTTTCCCATCATATCTCCCCCTGTCTTTCACATTCATGATTCTATTGCCCACTTACACACACACACACCAAAAGGCAATGTAATCATAGATTACAAAGCCATTGTAAAAATTTTTGCAATATTAATGCAACATATCCTAATGCTAACATAGAAGATATTGCGGCTATGCTCCAATATATTCAGCATGAGTTACTTTTTGTACCTGTGACGTCGTTTCTTTCTCTTGATCTGAGAGTCAGATGCCTTCAGGTTGTTCTTGTCTCCTGATAAACTGTCTTCATCTGTTGAACATATTGATGGATAGCAGGGGGGAGGAAAGGGCAGGGGAAAAGAGATATGTCAAATATTTTTTCACTGTAAGCATTGATCCATACAGTACAATAGGATTGTTTTATATATTTTTGTTTTCCTTCTATAGCCCTACTTTAAAATATTTTTCAGTTTTCTTTTTTCTTAGAAAAATGATTACAATTAAATTTTTAAGTTTTTTTAAAAAGTCAGAGTTTTTTTTTAAAATCTACAGTAAAAGCATTCAACATTAAAACCAGAAAAATAAATAACCACACAAACATACTAATAACCTCTTCATCAATTCCTGATATAGCAATAACCAAGAAACAGTTCATCTTGGACAAAAACCAGGATTGGCAAGTAGCCAGCACTGATTAAAACTACTCTTCCTATTGTTAGGAATATAGATGAGCCAACTCTACCCATGTACATGCTTAGGAAAAAGAAATGGGTAGGAACGTGTATTTCAACCGCATAACTTTGAGACGTATAGACCTCAACTTCCCAAGTTTCCCAGCCAGCATGTAGGGAGTAAGGTACTCTGGCTGCTCAGCACCAGGAGAACAGCTAGAATAAATGAGCCAATTTCTGCAAAACTAGTATAGGAGTAGAATTGGAGGCAATCCAACCAGTCTACCAAAAGATCAAGGAAAGGAAAATAGAGTGAGCCATGATGATCCCACCAAGAACCTTCCCCAAGCACAGCAAGGATATCATCTTTTGTTTTTCTACATTAATGAAAGAATGAAGATATTTCAAATCAAAGATGATATGAAAATGATCACTCCCTTTAATGCAACTATTTCAAACCACATGAATTCCCTCTAATCCATATCTGGTTTCTCTTCAATATATGCCTACTGGTTTTACCAAACCAAAGAAAAAGATCTGTTTTCTAATGCAATATTTTCAAAAACCGTAGTATCTTAATACTCTCTTTTCTCCACATGTACACCCTTTAATTTCTCTGTGATATCCTAAATTTTTCAGTAGTGAGTTCCATAACAGTGCAATTTGAATTTGTTTGAAATTTCCTACATATCTGGCATACCACTCCTCCATTCCTCCAGAAGAACCAACATGCCTATTGTAGATGTATGACAAGGAACATGGGAAGAGAGAATGCATGAGGCAAAAAATATAATTTCCAAATTCTAGTGTAAATATTTAATATCTATAAGACTAATTACCAAAGTACAGGGGAAAAAATTATTTTATCCATTGTCCCCTGCAGGAATGCTCCTATCTTATTCATCCCATTGATTCTTTTAAATTAAATGTTTTCACATATCTCCATATCCAAAAGTCTTTCATAAAAACAGTCTCCTTAGGATTGCCCTTTGATGAACTTGTGTAAATATATTCACACCACCCATATGGAAAAATGTGTGTGTGTGTCTGTGTGTATGTATGTATGTGTGTGTGTGTTTTCTTACATGTAAATATTTTGCTGTTCAGAAAGTTTTGAAATTTGCTACATAACATGTAGTGTGGGAGATCAAAGCTAAATAGATTAAGGATGAGATAAGGCTATCAATGGCTAATGAATATAATGGCTATATCTTACTCTCAATATCAGAGAAAGTATTTTTAAATTAACTGCTTTGAGTTGGCAGTACAGAAATGTGGAGCACAAATCAAACAAATAATAATAAACTGTTTCTGAACACCAGCTGCTGGGAAACAATAGCAGGAAGAAGCCACTGGGCTCATGTCCTGCTTGTGGACTTTCCATGGATATTTATGGCATGCTGGGTTATTTAGATCTTTGGTCTATCTTATGTTCTACAGAGTGGCTGTTTATATCAGTCAGGCAGTTCTTTATTCAAATTGATTTTAGACTCGATCTAATTTTCAGTACTAAGCCCTGAAATTTGTGAAGTAGAAAGAGAGAGAGAGAGAGAGTCTTTGACCATGTAGCTTTTCACTATCCAAATCCTAAACATCTCCTTGTATATTTTTATTGTCAGGACTTCCTTGTCAAAATGCACTGGTAATGGAAATGAACTCTAGATTATGTATGGAGTTGACCACCTACAGGCATGTGAGATCATATGAAGTGGATTTAGAATGGTAGTGCAGAGATTGGTGGAGCAAGTCATTAATTTCTCAAACACACACTCATATGCACTGAAGTTCAAGTTTATCTCACAAATATTCTTCTAGAAACTTGGCCTGTAAACTGTGTGCATGTTTTCCTGACTGAGTACACAGATCCAACTGAACTCAATGGACATTGCTTCCAAACTGACCAAACAGGATTGTTTTATTAATTTCAAAATGGTAGGGGTTGACTATTGTCACTCAACAGCAAAGGAAGGTCATTCCCCTTGCCTCAGACTGTTTATCACCTGTATTGCCTTTAAGTCCTTCATACTTCAGAAGAAGAATATCTCCATGTTTTAGATAGCACCAATGAGGGAAAAGACACTTAGAGTTACATTTATTAGATACAAGAAGCACCACCTTGTAATCCTTGTTCAAACTATCAAGTTCATCATCCGGCTATGGAGGCGACCATATTTCTTGGCCTAAATCACAGGACAGGAATTATAAATTTAAAATGCTTCTCTTAAGTCTTTTTCCTGCTTACAGATTAACATGATCCAATCATACCTAGACAACACATTTACCAGCTATGAGTGAAACAGATTTAAATTGTTACTAGTCTTGCCCATTTGCAAGTGCTATTTTTCTTCAAACACTATACCAGCACAGCTTCAGTGTGTGTGTAGTGCTTTGAGATGAACTGACTTATTGTAGGTGTAACAAAATGTATACTTTGGAAATACTGAAAATTATGGTGATGATCTTTCCTCTGTATGGTAGCTATTTTTTTCCTGGGTTTTTTTCCCTCCTCTATTAGCTGTTTGTTTACTGAAATCCTTTTATACCAATTACTGTCTTCATTCCATATTTTTATATAGCTCAATTTTGCCTCAGACTAGAGAACTCTTTTATTTGGGAAGAACAGGGGGTATTTTTAAGCACTCTATTTTAACAGTATTCTAAAATACATCTTTATCTTAAGATGCAGCAAACCCACTTTTCTACATTTCAGTGTCCTCAAAATAATGAGTGTTGCATTGAATTTTTGTTATTTGTTTTCTGGTTTCCAGTATCTGTCAGTTTCAATCTCTTCCCCTCTTCCCATGAAGTGATGGAGCTGCTTATTCAGCAGCTTGTCAATTTTTGTTATCCGGTAGACCAGACCTAGCTAGTTGCAAAACAGGACAAGATCTGTCTTCCTCCTCTTTGGGTAATTTTTGCTCTGTTGTCTTCCCATATGTTTCTTCATTTTGCATTATTTTCAGCTGGGAAATGTCCAAAGGGGGTATGGAAAGAAAGCCAAACAAACCACCCTAGAGAAGTTGATGTAGAGTTTTGAAGTCAGACCCCTTCCAATCTTGCTGCAGTAATCTGGTTTTTTCCCCTGTTCAGTGATTTGTTGTAAGGTGAAAATTGATCGCTTTGCCTGACACATCATATCATCTTGCCTGACACTAAGTCACAAATTTGTTGCATATTATCACAGGATAATATGCAACAGAAGCAAGACAGGAATCAGCAAGGGGGATGGCAAATTTTACTCCAGAATTACTTTAAAATACAGGTAGATGTCAGATTACAATGGCAGTTGGGACTGGTTTTAATGCAGTCATAAAGGATGTTGTCATATGACTGCACCACTGAGTAGCAGCAATTCTATCAGCCCCGGGTGTCTTTGTATCCCCAGAACTGGGTTGTTAAGCAGGAAGAAGCAGGAATCCTAGGCAAGCAGGTTGGTGGGTAAAAGTTACGGGTGAGCACTAGCAACAGGGAGGCAGGTGCTGTAGGTGGATGCAAGAGAGCATTTGCAGGTGCCATGAGCAGGTGTGCTATGGGCGGGTACTAGGGAGCAAAGGTGGGTACTGCAGGTGAAGAAGTGGGTGCAGCAGACAGGCATTCCAGGGTCAACAGTCATAAATGTGGGCTGGCCTGAATTTTGATCACATGATTTGGGGGATGCTGTGATGGCTAGCACTTTGAGGGTTGGTTGTAAGTCCATCTTTCAGCCCCATTATATAATTTTGAACAGTCATTTAATGAATGGACATAACTGAAGAAATACCTACAGTTATTCTCTCCCGTCCTCCCATTCTGACATAGTCCTAGGATAACATCAAAAAATCTGTTGGGTTTTGTCACTTTAGTGGTGAGGTATTTGGCAGTGACAGAAAACAAAGGAAACAGAGGAAGGGATTTGGATTGGTAACGGCAGTTAGGTGTTTTTTTTTGCTGATTCAAGACTAGGTCAATAAAATTTTATCAGTGGGGAAAGGTCTGAGACAGAAGGGCAGAGTTCAGAGAAGCTAGCCACACTTTAATAAGCACAGCAGGTATTATTAACAGGCCTACAATCCACAGGAATCAACAGGGGACCCTCTGTGTCACTATCTCAGATATGCAGCAAGTACCAAGCAAGTTGCATTTCATAATTCATATTGCTTTTAAAGGTACACATTGTTTAGGCATTTAAAAAGTACTCCTTTTACATGTGAGATACATCCATTTATTGTAGAACATGTGAATTAAGTTTCTACGTGCATTAAATACTGAAAAAGTGTGTGTATGTGTGTGTGTGTGTGGGGTGTTTTGCAGCAGTAGCAGCAAAGGACTCCATCTAAAAAGTATGGAAGATGTACAGTAGTCTTCCTGAGAATATCCATGTTTGTTTGCCAGAGCCTAAATGTGCACATGTATGTATTCTTTTGCTTCATGAATACATGGATTTGTGCCATGGATTTGTTTGGTTTTGATGGTGCCTTAAAATAGGGTTTCTAAATGTAATTTTGGACTTTAGTGATGTGATATCGAAATTCACGCCTTGCCTTGTAGCACTTTAAAAGCTAACCAATACATTGAGCCTTTCATCCCATACCAGGGAAACTGGCCCCAGGCTGTCAACCACTGAGCTTACTAGAGGCTGGAAATAAAGAACAGCAGATCCTCAGGGCGCGATTGGATCCCGCAGGGTTTCTTCTCAACCCGCGGTGTGGGGAGAAGAAACCGCTTCTCTCCAGCTACTGTGAAACCTCTGTCCCCAACAGGTTCCTCCGAAGGTATTGGTCCCAGCCGACCTAGGGCCGGGGGGCGCCTGGTTGGGGAATCAGGGCTGCAAAGTTGCTCGGCAAGTCGCTTTCTCCGCCAGAGTGAGAACCAAGTCAGGGACGGAATCGCTTACCGGAGACAGTCAACTTGGGCTTCTCGGCTTCCGGCCCATACCGGGGGTGCTGATGCTGGTGCTCCGAGCGAGGCTGGAGGAAGGGGAGGTGCGCCGGCAGGAGACGAGGCGCCCCGGCGGGCTGCTGGGTGGCAAAGCCGCACAGGAAGCCCAAGCCCAGCGGCAAGGGAGCGCCTCCGCCTCCTCGCCCCGCAGCTGGCCCGCTGCCTTCGCAGCTCGAGCCGGCCGGCGGCTGCAGTTCCGCCTCCAAGCCCAGGAGGTCGGTGATGGCGAAGCCCTTGGAGCGCAAGCCGCCGGCCCCGGCCGGGCTCCCCAAGCGCGCCTTCTCGTGGCCACAGGCGCTGCTGGGCGCCAGCGCGTTTCCCTTGGCTTTGCCCTCCAAGAGCTCCTCGCGGCCCGTCATGCTGCCGCCGCCGGTTGGGAAGGGGGAAGAGGCTCTCGGACCGGAGCTTTATATCCCGCGCTCATCGGCGCCTGGATCCAATCAGAGGGGAAATGTGGGGAGCGACGGCGAAGGGGGGGGGGGACGGGCGCGCGGGGCAGCAACTGGTTCCCAATCCCGGATAATTAATTGCCACCTATTTGCCTGCAATCCGATCACCCCTTTCTCCCCTCCCCGCCCCGCCCTTCTTGCTGCCAGGACAGATTTCACTTCGCGGCGGAGCGGGGGTGAGTGGGTGGTGTCGTTCTCCCTCGCTTCGGCGTTGTGGGAAGGCGGGCAGAGTTCGCAGCCGTCCACAACGCGGAGCGCTGGGAACGCAGGGGCTATCAATGCCAATGGTTACCCCGCGACACTGGCCTCTTAGCAGCCCTGGATAGATTCACCCGGCTGAATAGATTCCTTTCTGGATCCTTCCTGCACAAAGAACGGCGTATTTCTGCACCGGAAAAGTAGAAAACGTTTTGGGCTTCCTCATATCGCACTTTGCCTCAAGAAGGATTGCTTTCACAGCTTTCTTATTTCTGTTTTTAATGGCATTCACTTTCCACTTTAGCTTCCTCAAAGTGAATTCAATGACCCCACAGTGAAAGTTGTCCCCAACATATTTGGGGAACCTCTCATGTTGAGATTTAACACAGGACATCCCAAGGCATCATAAAGCCCTGAGATTAATAAAGGTTACATCATCCAATCAACACCAAATATATAGCTTTCTGAAAGAAAACCCATCTAACAATTTTCTTAATCTGGATCTCCTCCTTTTTGGATTGCAGTTTCCCTCACCCCCTGACCACTGGTACACTGGCTGGCATTGAAGGGAAATAGTAATCAAAACTAGTTTTGAAGAAGACCATCCTAGCATCATTTTAGGCTGAGCAGTAGGGATAGGAACAAATCTCTGGTTGGATTTGTACAATATATGAACTCAAAACCAAATCAGGTGTGTTATGGATGTTTGCACAACATACTTGGTTTGGTCAGTTTGGTCCAGTGTATTGAGTGAACCCAGAAATGTGTGAAAAGTTTAGCAACAATAGGCAGCAGCATACGTTGATGGTATCCAAATGTTAGGCAGATGAGACCACGTGATCAAACCTTGATCCTTTTTAATGGATCTCACAAACATTTAAAAGGGTTGGGATTTCACATGATTAAACCTGCCCTATTACTTCTTTATGATTCCTTTTCAAATTACACTCACAAAAAGGAAAACATTCTAAACCAAAGTACCCTGTATGTTAGTCAAAGCATTTTTTCTTAATCAGAATCTGTAGTATGAACCATATAATTAGTCTTCCACTGAAATGAAATAGATACAGAACAGCTGAATATGCAAGATAGGCTGTTACCAAAGTCATATTGAAATGGTGGTTGTTATTCCTTGTACACCATTTAGAGTCAATATAGGCTTGTTAACTATTCAACTCACTTCCCAAACTCTGATTGTTGTAGCACTATACTCACTGCTATTTGCTCATTTATTGGGCAAGAGGAACAAATATCCTGGTTCCTTGTCACAGCCCCTTGTTTCTGGCACAAGAATTCATAAGGTATCAGTCAGAAACAAAGGACCTGAACAAGGATGCTAAAATAGTGATTCTAGATCTCCACAATGTGAGCATTCGCTGCCAACTCTAACTGTAGAGAGCTAAGATTCATCTGCAAATTCTATCAGCACAGCAAAAAATAGGCAATTCAGAAAGTCATCCCAAACAGGTAGTTTCACACAAAGCAAGGCTTGGCAGTGATAGCCCATGCGGCAGATTGGTAGTCAAGGAGGGGAAAGAGAGAGGCCTTGGATATAGGAACAGCTAAGCAGGTTCTTCAGGACCTTGGACAGTCCCATGAAAAAGACAGCATGTCTCAGGCTGGTCCTTTGCCATGTTGTATGTAGCCCAACATCTATGTCCTTTCCCACTTTGCTAGAAAATTAGAGATCTTTCAATAGACAGCAGTTTAAATGGACAGTCAGGAGTCATGCATTCTGTTATCTCTTCCCTGCCATGTCCACCTATAGTGATGAGTGTGCCTTAATGTGGTTTAGTTAAGGAACTGCAAGACCGCAGAGTCCCATTCTTTTCTTAAGGGACTGTGGATGGCTCTGTTTCTAATGGGCATTCCTACCCTTCCTTTTAACATATCACACAAACTTCTCTGTCTAGTAGAACTTCCACATTATCCATTCCTTTCCATTTCACTTGTATGGAATGCTCATACTTATTTTCTTTTCTGGGAAGATTTAAAATATATAATTAATAGAATACTAAATTCAGTCAAACATCAGTTAAAGAATAGCATCCATGAAAACCTGGGGCTATGCTCTTTTTTAATCCCTGGAATTTTCAGTGAGGCACAGATTATTAGAAAAATGGCATACATCTAACAAAAGCTATTTGCAATATTTAACCTATTCAAGCTGCTCAGTGTGCCCTACTTTTCCTTTTATTTCTTTTTTCTCTTCTCTTTTTCTTTTCTTCTATGATGGATAACATCTATGTGCAGAATGATTCTGACTTCAGGTAACAACAAGTTATTTATGTCATTCTAGTACACAGAGTGAAATACCATTAAAAAAAACCTTAATTCTTATTGGTAGAAGACTTGGGAAAAGCTAAAGGACAGAAGGAAACGATTTTTGTTTTACACATTAATCTCCAAAATGAGAAATAATGTATGGTATTATTTGCCACCCCCTACGTTCTTCACAGTCAATGAAGGTGGAATTAGTTTTCTTGTAAGCAGTCTTGTTTAATTGATTATCAATCATTTCATTATATTCCACAAGGATCCGGGACAGAAGAAGTAACTTGCTTAGCTGGGCTGTTTGTTCTCCTTTTCTTTCCCTGCAGTACTACCTGTGTTATGTACACAACTAACCTAGATTCAACTTTCTTCCTGGTTCAAAATTAAATGGAAAATTTACATTACCTTAGATATACATTAATTCTCTCCTTTTTATCTGCATTAAAGACAGAAATCTCAAGTACAAGTGGAACACACCAAACCAAAAGGATCGTTTATTTTTTTATAAACAGAACATCCTCGTTCCCCATGGAGCAGCTTTTACTTTAGGCTGCCTAGGGAAATGAAATTGCCAGCTCTTTAGTTCAACTTGGAGACATGTTGATATCAGCTCTGAAGCTGCAATTCCCTGTCAAAGTTATTCTTATCCCTCATGGAATCCATTAATACTAAAATCTGGTGGAGCTCAAGATGTCTTATCACACAAAGGCAAATGAAAAAGGTGGTTCTGTGTTAAACCTGTGAACATGAGTTAATAAACTCACAAGGTAGCAGAATCTAGTTATATATCTACTTCTATTTTTTGCACCTGGATTGCATTTAACTGCTTCACCTTTTTATGTAAACAATTGACAAGCAAACATCAAGTGTTCTAAAGCAGATCACTTTTTGATTTGGTCCTTTTCTGCTAAACATGCAGATTAACCAGGGTTTTCTGACAAAGATAATTACAAGAGCACTGTGTATTAACTTTACATTATTAAAGAAAGACTCAAATCTCCCCTTGCAAGCTGTTCCTGGGATTAGCAGAACAATAACTTTCATTTAAGATAATTGTGGATTTGATGATTTTGCTTTTGACTGTTACTCTTTGATCATTATTATTCTTTGTTTATATAGAGAAGCTGGAACTTTGTTTTGAATTAGTCAGGTGTGAAGAATGGAAAAAAGCAAAAAGACACTTAGTAGCTTTTATACAGGCTCCCTAATGACAATACTATATTATGGCTACTAGTATTGTTCCTAGCAGCTCTGCTAATCCCAATTGGGGAAAAGGAAAAGGAAATAACTGCAGAATTGTAAGTCACATTAAAGAACTAACAGGTGCCAATAAAATAATTCATTAGAGGAAATGAAAGGATGGGTGGATAAAAAGAATAACGTACTCCATATTCTATCATTTCAAGACACACGTAAAAAAGAAATGTCTATGAAGGAAATGTACTGATCTATATTTTATACAAGCTGTTCTGCAATTAAAAATATGATATTCCTTTGCTTACTTACATTTACATATAATTGTGTATTAACACAATTCCTGCATTGAATTGATATAGTTGAAAAGTTAATTTAGGACAGTAATAACTCTTTTTTTAGAAATAAATTTTAACATGATTTTAAGTCCATTCTTCTAACTATATCACCTGATACACAAAATTGGCTTCAAGTACATGTGCCTTCAAGCTCTAGTCTTCCTAAATCAATTGAAATTATGCAAATTGGAAATGAGGGGAAGACAGTAAGTAAGTAAGTAAGTAAGTAAGTAAGTAAGTAAGTAAGTAAGTAAGTAAAAGTAAGAATGGTTATTAAAATGGTAACCAGAACGTCTGATTTATTTAGTACAGGAAAATATCATTTTCGATGGGTTGGTTGCTTTCTTTTAAAAAAGCACTTTAAAATATCACTTTTGTGCATGAAGTTAATTGGTACATTAAAACTTCATACAATAAGTACTGCTATATATATTTGCAAATATCCTATGCATTCACCTAATATTTCTTTAACTAGGGTTGGTTGACATTATCAAGTAAACGTTTCCAAAACAGATACACATAAGACCTCACAGAACAACCTAAAAGAAAACCTTTTTCCCTTTTTTTCCAAAATATTCTGCAGATATTAAAAAATAGCTGTCTGGTGAGCCCTTAGTCCTTAGAGAAAGAGCTGTAGAGTTTATTTCCCATCCATCTGACTCTGCTACTTCCACAAAATCTTCCCCAGGATGGATCGGACCCTCCAGAGTTGGGCTTCCCATAATTCTAAACAATGATGGTTGAACATTGTGAGAAGTAGAAGTTCGACACAGCGCACTATCGGTTTGGGTAGATTTATTTCAGGACGCACCGGATCACACCTATTGTACAGGTTTCTGATCCCTCCGGTGTTTGCCCCTTGTTCAGTCCACCCTCTGCCTAATTTGAGGTATGTCATTTATATACCTTCTTTCCATCTCTTTTTCTAAAAGGAGCGGACACGCACTTTCCTCCCATTTCTGCTTCTTTTAAAAAGGAAGATCAGCCACGCTCAGTTTTCCTAGTTTTTCCAATCGTTTTGTGGAAACAGACTTTCACTACTAACGCGTGGGAGCAAATCCGGTGTAGTAATTAGAGAAGCGGTAATCCGACCACCGGCCACAACGAATTTCCTATCCGACCAGATATTAGTGGATAAGGACTTTTTTTTTAACGTGCCACCAGAATCAGCTTAATTTCAGCTGTTTTACGTTAAAGGCTGAGCTCCAGAAGGGATGAGGCAGCCTTAAATATGCATATGGCCAAGTCATTTGGAAAGTTGAGGGATAAGCACATATAATTGCTTCTAATCAGTTTATAAAACATAAAAGCCTAAATGCAAGAGAAAGCCGATAGACTGAGGAAAGGGAGTAAGACTTTTAAACCTTCTCCAGCACGTTAGAGAGGGAGAGAGAGAGATGTGATTAAATCCACGCGCCGCCGGAGCCCTACAGGAGAGCCCTCCCCCCCCGCCAAAAAAATTACGCCCCTCCCGAGAAGTTAACAAATGTTGTGCACTCTGCTTGCTGGCTCTCCAGCAGCCTTTCGCTGGTTTGAATACTTCGGGTGGAGTTTTGTGGTTATTGGGGGCACCCGTCCCGGCGCCTCATTCGCTTGTTCCCGCGCATCAACATCCTTTATTCTGTTGCCAACAAAAAGTGAGAGCAACAACAACAACAAAAATGGACGAAAAAGGACCGAAATACATTGCGCCCCGAGCGGAGTAACAGTAAATCAGTTAAAGGATATTTTGATATACGCTCATCAGTTCGGATAATCCCGAATTATACTAATCAGTAAATGTTTCTCTGCTCATTATTTTGCAAGCAAAGATTTCTCAGCCTCCTCCCCAGCCGCAAAAGATTGCTAATCCCTTAAAGAGGAGAGCATCAAAGCGCGCTCTAATTTTCTACAGTCTCTGCCCTCTGGGACACGCGGAGGTTCACGTGCGGCCTGGCCAGACGAGGCGGGCGAGCTTCGGCTTCGGAACCCCCCTGGCTGCAGTGACCTCGGAGGGGAGAAGGGCGCCTTGCTCTCGTCCTCCGGTTCTCAAGGAAGGAACGAATGATTAGAGAGCCCATCCCCACAACTCACATTTAAAGGGACCGCTTGTTGTGGAATCTAGAAGCCCCTAAAAACCTCTGGCCCTAAATGTTACTACTTTTGAGTCACCCTGTGCCGGTATCCCCAGAAATGTTAACTGGGGCCCTCTCTCCTGAGGATACAGATGTAGAAATCTTGGCTGACCTCCTAAAATCAGGGTTTTTAGGTGCTCAGTTTTTTCCTATTAAATTCAGAAAGGTGTGAATATGCAGCTAGTAGGCAGAGACTGAAAACCTCCCTTCCCTGCAGTGCTTTTGATGGAGATGCTGTTGATTTTTAAAAAAATAGTGTAGAAATTATTTCACTTATGTGGTTTATCCATTGTCTCAGTTCTCATGGACTCTAGGCAGTTTGCAGAACCATTAGCTACAAGGAAGCCCTCGGGGTACAAGCCAAAGTGGTGCTGCCTATTTAGACAGAATAGAACAACTTTGAAGTGGAAGTAACAACAGAGTAGATAGGGATTTTTTTGTACCTTCAAAACATAGTTGACTCCTGGCAACTACCTGAAGTAATGATTTTCTTGGCAAGATTTTCAAAAGTAACTTACCATTGCCACCTCGTGGGGTGAGGGAGAGTGAATGGCCCAAAGTCACCCAGCTGTCTTCGTGTTTAAAGTGGGGTTAGGTCTCCCACTTTCTAACCTGGTATTTTAACCCCTATACTGAATGGGCTCTCACATATACATTAATATCTTTTTAAAAAAACTGTAGCCTGAAAAATATCTCATAAACAGAATTCCAAATCATTTAACCAAATTGTTAAAAAATTCTTTTATTCATTCCTTTGTATAAGAAATTCAACTTTAATTTGAAGACTAATAGTCAAGTATTACCAAAATCCAATGCAGCGAATCAGGAGTAGAGTTATATTTTATAACAATTATTTTGGCTGTCCTCATGTGTTAAAAGTTGACAATTCTTCCTATGTTAATAAATTCCAAATATATGGAATTTAGCCAAAAGAACATATTCTAGATCTACAGTATGTAGTGGGAACTCAAATGGACTGCCAAGATCTATCAGTTAGAGTTAGGATGCAAAAGGGAACATGCATCAAGGTTTAAAGAAGTACATTTGTTTTCCTCAAACTACTTCCATTTCAGTAATTTTAGCCAGAATTATTAAACAACTGGGAGCCAGAAACTGGTACATAACCCTATCGCCAAAGACCTATGAATAGACTGAAACTATTCCATCTATCCTTATTCTAAAGCAAGTAACGTTGGGAAACAATTCTTTTCTGTTAAAGTAGAACTGGTACTTAAAGTGTTATTTAAAACATAATTATAATTTGCTTCTGATCTTGACAGTGTGATTCTGTATGAATATTGTACTAATTCCTGGTGAACTGCGACATGGCTAAATGACATAGATTCACAACTATAAATTAATCATACAGTCTGGATTCAGTAGTTCCATGAGTATGTTATGTGAACCCAGGCTGTGAAGACTATCATCCTCTGAATATAGATGTCCTATATATAGATGAATATAGGCCCTCCAGTTTCTTCTCTGCTTCTTTTGCATCCAGCACCTTGGAAACATTGAAATGTTTGATTCTGCAGTGCTGCATGTGTGAATATTGCAGAAAAGATATCAAATAAATCAAATGTAAATTTTAGCCAATATTAATTTCCTTTTAAATTGTAAATGCAAGAATTCAAAAATAAACAGACATCTTAATTTAAAAATTATATACTGCTGAAGGAAATTTTGTGTTTTTGCAATTAGTGGCCTGTTCCAATTGTGGATCTAAAAATATTGCTATTAACCTCATTTTTATATGCATGGTAGACATCCTTCCTAATTCCTGGTAGATTATTTTCTTAAATCATTTTGTTTTTGATTACAGTCAGAAGAGCAGTCATTTAAATGGCCTTAAAGAGCAAAGCATGTAATGAAACACTCAACTTTTATACTGAGTATGGCAGATTACTTAGATTGCTAGAAAATAGAAAGGCAAGACAGCTGTCGGAGCAGTCTTGGCTGAACCTTTTAATTAATTCCTAGAGAAATATTCAGTGTAAACAGGAAGGAAAAAAAATGAACATCCAATGCTTCATGTGATAAGTTAGCATTTATTTATTGAAACATTTCTGAATGGCACTTCTTTTAGCCTCTGTGTTTTATTTCAAAGCTATGTACAAAGGTATTCACAACTAAATTTCATTTACCACTGTGAAATATTTCTGATTAGAAAACTACAGGATTCAATTACAGACTGGAGGGAATAATGAAATTTCATGAAGATATTTCTCCCCATTTACATTAAAGATGTAAATCTTTGTAAAGATCCATGCTGTGATCCAGCATCCCTGAAATATTACCACCATCATAGCAGACTGACAAGCACCGAATAACATTGGATTATGTTATATCTTTTACTGGAAATTATGTAACTCTTCTTGAGTCCAAGTAGGAGTTGTCCTTTCTTGTTGCTTTGTTCACCTAACTTACTTTCTTGCCTAATCACTTATCTTGATTTGCCACAAGATTGACTTAGGACTCCTTAGGTCTCTTATATTAGTGATCCCTAATTTTTGCCTTCCACCAGTCCTTGCCTATTCCTTGTACTTTGTAACCAATACTATCTGTCTTTAAAATAACAATCACTTTGAAAGCATTATATGTTTCTCTGAATTATTTTTTGCTGTTAGTTCTTCAAGACATCACCCCAAAAAATAGTGGAAATCCACTTTAGTGATATAGTGATTAGTAACACCTGACATTTCCCCCTTCCCATTTTCTTATATTAAAGAGAGTCGAAACAGAGCAATCTTTCTTTCTCATACTTTTATGCTTTTCCAAGGCTAAGCTCATGTTTAACTGATGGTTGCCACATATATCTTCAAGACCATCTCTTTACTTTTCTATAGCTGCCTCAATTACCAGGAGAATGAGTTATTTCTTTAGAAAACTTTGCATCCAGCTAGATGAAAAATAAATGTTTTAGATAGATAGATAGATAGATAGATAGATAGATAGATAGATAGATAGATAGATAGATAGATAGATAGAT
>JANHFL010003614.1:15284-28446 GCA_032468155.1 Oxyrhabdium leporinum | reverse complement strand
GATAGATAGATAGATAGATAGATAGATAGATAGATAGATAGATAGATAGATAGATAGATAGATAGATATAGAGAGATGTAATTTAAAAGTATGATGAGATATTTAAAAAACCCAAAACAGGATTCAGTTTTCTTACTATAATGTCCCCATTTTATTCAACATCTGTCACCATATGTACTTTAGAATAGTACCATGATAGCAGCTTATAATTAATCAATTAGTAAAATGGAATGGATAATTGTACAGTATGCAGATGAAGTGATGCTAATGGTTACTAATCTAGTGTAATCTCTAGCCAACAATTTTAATGAAATTAACAAAAACAGTGAAAATAGTTGTCTGTAAGAGAACAGCCCTCCACTAGAAAACATTCAGCTACAGGATGCTAAAGGACTAGAATATTTTACAGCCTTTATGCTATTTAATATAAATAACTAAAATTGTTCCGCTTGAAAGCCAAGAAATGTATATGTCTCACTTGAGAATGAGATCATCCAAACCTCGTGAAATTTCAGTGAGAGCTTATGAGATATTGGTGTTTTGATAGGAAATCTTACAAGTTCCAGTGGCTTTTGAGTTTTAAATTTGTATTATATTGAGAGATGGGGAATATTTTTGAATTTGCTTGTGTGTACTAGTATCTGTAAGTATTGTCTTATTCTATATCTTTCAATCCGCGGCAGTGTTTGTGATAATGGCTTAACAGCCCCAGACACAGCAAAGGAAAAATATCCTTCATCTGCCATTTTTCCTTTCTGTCCACATTAAATATTGTTTAATCTCTAGGTTTTTTTCCCGCCATCCACTCTATGAAGAAATTCTTATTTAGCAAAAAATGAATGAAATTGTCACCCTTCTGCATTGCTGGAGGTATTCCCAGCATGGAATTGTGCTTATTGGTTGTTAAAGATGAGGAGCCTCTTAGTGGGAAAACGTGGCAATAGCTAAATCAGCACAACATACAGAGCTGACTATTTGAAATCCAGGTTTTTCACAGCTAAGCATTTACAGTAAAGTCCCCTTCTCAGTTTGATTAATATTTCACTTTCTCTGATAACAAATTCTGTTTACTCTCTCCAAATTGTAGCCAAATGTTTAAAACCCTTATCTACATACTCACATTGGTCTTTGGATAGTGTCCTTCAACTCATCATTCCTTCTATAGCAGGATGAAATTGTATTTTAAAGGATAGCATTGCTATCACAAGATCTTGTTGGGCTAAATCATAATGATAGTTTCTGGAATCATCAAAGTTATTTCATTCAGCAAGATTCTATGAATCTTTTACCATTTTCCGGTTATTCTATGTTTGAGCAGCTATCTACAAAAATTTGTCATAGATCTTTGGTTTTGACTTTAAATTAGGCTACCGAACTGAAGAAAGCTGAAAGGTAAGACATTAAGGAAACCAGGAGTGAATATTTGTGTGAAAAGTCAGCAAGCATCGTTAGTTTTGAATCTGAAACCAGAAACATGCCTGAGAGTTTTGGTCTCAGCCATATGCTTAATTTTAGTAGATGCATCTGTCCCAAGTAACTATTTTGCATTCGACTCTGGCTGGAGAAATTTGTTTTGTTCTAATAAGAAAGAGTGTTCTTAAACTTGTAGTTATAAAATTTTAGATTTTGAATTTTATAGCTATAATACAGAAAAGGTGTGTTCTTTTGGTAAGAATACATATTTTAATTTATTTCAAAATCTGGTAACCGTTTGTACGCCATTTGGGAGTCCTCCAGTTTCTTTGGGGAACCTTCTGTTAATTCTATTGCATGATCTGTGGTTTTCTGTTCTGGAGTTCCCCCCTATAGTCACCACTGACTTTCGTCAATCTGTTTAATTGAGTTCAGACAGAGGATTAGCAATGATGGTAAGGAATAAAGATAAGGTAGAGACCTCCAGTTTCTAAACACAACCTGGCATGGAATTTAGATAAAAATCTGGCTTAAGGATGTCTGATCCTTTCCATGTTCCAAATCAATTCACCCTTCTCTAATTGGCATGCAATAGGTTACAGGCATGCATAGAAGTCTTTCTATATTAATTACTTTCCAAGTTTGATAACCAGATGATACAGTTTGTAGAGGAAAGTCCTTTGCTGCAAAGAAATGCTTAAGTGAAAAAATCTGTATCAAAATATATGATTATAAGATAAAGTAGCTACCATCTTATCCTGTGTTCCACCAATCACTTTCCTTTCAAACACAGACTCTCATGCAAATTATAGCTACCAGATATAGGCCACAAAAATCCAGACACTTAATGGCAGTAAAGTATCAGAGGGTTTTGGGGGTGTTTTTGTATCTTTTTGCTGCCATCTAACATTGTCTGGATGTTAGCAGCCCAGGTCTGGTGGTCTGATGTAATTGAGAATTGCCAACTCTGTGTTAATTACAGGTAGTCCTTGACTTACAACCGCAACTGGGCTCACAATTTATGTTGCTAAGTGAGAAATTTCTTAAGTGAGTTTTGCCCCATTTTAGGACTTTTCTTGCCACATTTGTTAAGTGAATCACTGCAGCTGTTAAATTAGTAACATGGTTGTTAAGTGAATCTGGCTTCTCCACTTACTTTGCTTGTCAGAAGGTCACAAAAGATGATCAAATGACCCCAGGACGCTGCAACCATCATAAATATGTCAAGCTCCAAATGTAAATCACATGACCATGGGGAGGCTGCAACAGTCATAAGTGTGAAAAATGTTCAAAAGTCACTTTTTCAGTGCTATTATAACTTTGAACAGTCACTAAATGAACTGTAAGTCAATGGCTACCTGTATATGTTATTGGGAGAGTTATGTGAGTGTGTCTCCAATTCACTTCAATGGGAAAAATGTGTAGTTGGGAGAAAAGAAGATAAAAGTATATTTGATTTTATTCTGAACCTTGTTACAACCTAATTATATATTTCAGTGTAACCATCATATTTCTGTTTGTGTAGATTTTTCTTTAAAATCGATGTTCAGAATTTTGGACCTCAGCTCGCTAACAAGCCCAATAAATATCCTATTTTATTGTGCTAGTACCAGTGCAAAAAACGTGACAGGGAGGGATTGTTGAGGGCATGTCAAGGTAGACAACTTGGCTTTTTGCTGTCATTTTTGTTCAAATAGTTTTTCAGTCAATAAGTCACTAACTCACAACATATTAAATCTTAATACCTTCTAGACTCCAGAGTCACCCAAATAGTATGTAAATTTAATAAATAAACAGTAAAGGTTAAGAAAACAGACTTAATGTATTTACATAATACACATTGCTCAAACAAAACATTTTGGTTTAACAGGATGACCTTATTTACACAATCTGTAAAGCCAATGGTTGGATTCCCAAAATAATGAGTCCCCAAAACAAAATCCTATTTTAGCCAGTCTTAGGGTATTGTGTGAATCCAGTCTGTTTGGCATTTAAGGTAGCCACTTTTACTTTGACTAACACTTCAAGGTGATATGAGGATAAAGTGGGAGATACACCAGTTTGGTGAAGGGGTTGGATTAAAGTACAATAAAATAAACATATATATAATATAACAAATGAGGCACAGCCACCTGATTTTTATTTATTTTTATTTAAATAAAGAGGAGATGTGCAAGAATCCACAAGGAACTGCATAAAAATTGAAGGAAAGAGGACAAAGGAAGAAACCAGGAGATCTAACAGGGAATTTTGCAAAGGAGTTTGTTTCTTTATCAAATTGATATGCTACTTGTCTCATGAAGGAGGAGAGGACAAACACACCGGAAGCCACTGGAGTTATCCAACTATTTTGAAACTCTGGACCTAGAAGGCAAGCACAAACCACCTAAGATACAGTAGTTCAAATATTCCAATCTCTTGAGAACAGTGTAAAGGATTCTCACAGGATTATAAACAACTATAAAATCCTGAGGAGGTTGAGGAAGGAGCTGGGGTGCAAATAGTTTTCTTTTTAAATTCTTCCCCCTGTTGATAGACAAGGGACAAAATGGAAAGCAAAATCACAGAAACAAACATCTAGTTAAGTAGAGAGGATCATCAAAGATATTTGGATTGCTACAACACCTTCCTTATATAAAGTGCCTGAGAACTGACAGCTTCCACAAATACCCTTCTTGTACACACACACCCCGCTCCAGAGTTCCTGTGATGCTTTTCTCCTAGAATTCCACTTTGAGAATCCATATAGCACATTTATTGCTTGTTTTTGGGAGGATAGTTAACGTTTTTACTTCAGATAGTTATGAGTTCTTATGGCTTATATGAATTTTATGATTTGTCATTACAGTACTGATTTGTATTATTTTAGACTTTCTAGGGTCTAGAAAATGTGATTCCTCAATGATGGAGAGCAAGTTCTAAATAAAGGAATAGACATGTTGGTTGTTGATTCCCTGTGAATTCAGCTGTTGATTTATGGAATATTCATGGACACTTAACTGCTGATAGTGAGAGATATGCTTAAGGCAGAAATCTTATACTCACTTATTGTACCTTGGAGTAAGTTTTATTGAACTCCCCCAATACAGTACTAAACACGAATATATTTATATATAACATATGGGCAAACAGTATACTGAAAATTACATATGTTCCTTGATTAAAGCTACTAGATCTGGGTTGCACGTGTTTCTGCAACTTTTTACTACCACTTAGAAGTCATCCAGATTTTTATGTTCTGATCCAGTAGACCTACTCTTGATCTCCAGTTTTGTGGCTGTCATTGCTTGCTGAAACGATCTGCTGCATTTCCACAGCAAAGGGCCCCAAAACAGAGGCATGATTCTCCATAGTTTTAATGTAAAACAACTAAATAAAAGGCACATAAATTTTCCTTTAAGCCTTAATACAGTAAATAGTCACTCATGCCAGTTCTCTCCTCCAAAACAAAAGAACTACTAGATGTATGCCCTGTTCAATATCAAGTCCCTGCAGTTGTTGTAGATTGCTGTACTACACCAAAAACAGTTTAAAAATATATGATCCTTACCTGTTCAAAATTGCCCATCCTTCAACTGAAAAGATTTCATTCCAAAGTGGGATAAAATCCCCACATAAGACCAAAAGACCAAAAAAACATTCTGGTGCATGAGAACCTGGGTGAGTATAATAAAAACAAACCTGAAATATTTGGAGAATTAGATTATTTCAAAAACTTTTTAATCTTTCAAACATTTCCATCTAAAATCTATAGTTACCATCTGGAGTTATTCTTATCTAAATCTAAATCTTTTCATTTTTATTCAAATAAGTATTGTCTAATGCTTTGGGAGCTGATTTGTTTCTTGATATATTTACACTGCTGTTTTATTGCTGTCATTTCCTGTCAACATTGTTTGTATATACCATCTTATCACTCACACACATATAAATATTGTACATTTACTTGGATGTACATACAGTATTCATATGAAGATAGACACTGAAATAAAGTTGATTCTTAAAATTGCAAACTGAGCCACTTAGAAATAAGGGAGGAAATTTTGGAAAAAATAAAGCATTTGTACAATAATAAAAATCAGTACACATTTATTCTGATTTCTTGCTCTTACTATTTGGGATCAGCAAGATTACTAAGGGATTCATTTTTATTGCTTTTTTGTTATTATTTAACATCTGCACATTAGTAACAACTCCATTTATTAAAGGATTTGTGTTGGGATTGCTATAATAAAATATACGGATTTATACTAGTCACTAAAAGAATTCTCTGCAAAAGTAGAATTCCCCCCTCGCCCCAAGTGATTATGAGGACTAGAACATATTGTTTCTACTCCAAGCATCAGCAAAGCCCACTCACTGCTGTGTATGGTGACAGATGTCTTGAGTTAATGCTGAATATTTAAATGTCATCTTTGGAGCCACTCCCTATCTACATAGCACCCCAGTTTATCATCTGTGCAATCTGTCTTCAATCTGTGTTTTTTGCTGAAAGCTAGTTCACTGATGGTCAAGAAACTTACTTCACAGTGCAACTGCTTTTTAAGGCCAACATCTAGTCATAAAATGCCTCCAGTGAAGGAAAGGAGCATCTTATAGTTCAGGCATCTACCAATGCTCAGGTTAATTGACAATTACTGCAACTTTCTAGAAAGCTTGAGGAAGCACCTGGAAACAACTAATTTCATGATTCAAAGATTACAGTGGCTGTATTTAAAGCAGTGGTGGATAACCTATAGTCTGCATACAATTCATAAAGCTATTTTGCAGCTCCCTGAACTTTCTGGGACCATGCTCCTGAAATTTGGCAGCAAATCACCAGTAATCAAGTGGCCAGAAAACTCATATCAACCCTTCCAAAACAAGCAACAAATAAATGGCCTGACCTATTTATATACTAGTATGTCATTAAGAGTCATTTTGGTGTAGTAGTTAAGATATCAGGCTAGAAAACAGACAGTGAGTTCTAGTCCCATCTTGGACACTAAACCAGCTGGGTAACTCAGCTAGTCACTTTATCTCAACCTAAGAAGGAGGCAATGTGGCAAACCACTTCTGAAAAACCTTGCCAAGAAAACTGCAGGGAGTCACTGAGAATTGGTCACAATCAGAAGGAATTAAAAAAATGACATCATTGCCTTGCTCTCTATAGCCACAGTGAGCCAGCTGCAAAATATTTCCCGTTGATCATATATGTTAGCTGCCTTGAGTATGTAGCAGATTCTGTATGCCATTAAGAGTGCCAGGAATAAGAGAGAGAGTACAGTGAATCTGACGGTGGCTCTAAGCCACTAGGAATCTGTTCTCTGCAAGTCCTGTTGAAATTAATAGGCAAAAGCACAACCACCACTCATTTCTGTGAGACTTGAAACATACTCTGGTGGTTTGTGCCATGTGGCGATTGGCAAGAAGGGAGTAAAAGTATATTTGTACAAGATTATCACAATTCATTTTAACAAGGGGATTTCTGTAAAGATAGCATATATGAATGAGAGTATCTTTGAAAATGCTTCAGGCAATTAGTTTCATTTACAGCTGGCTCACATACAGGAAGCTATCGATTTACAGCTATTCATTTAGCAATCTTTTGAAGTTACAATGGCATTGGAAAAGGTGACTTAAAACTGTAGCAGGATCCCCATGTGAACAAAATTAAGGCGCTTGACAATTGGCATGTATTTATGATGTTGTAGTGTCCTGGGGTCATGTCACTGCCGTTTGTGATCTTCCCAGCAGGGTTCTAACAAGCAAAGTCAATGGGAGAAGGAAGCCAAATTTGCTTAACAACCATGTTATTAATGACTGCAAGTGATTCGCTTAACAACCATGGCAAAAAAAGATTGTATAATTGTGTGTGATTCAATAACTGCCTTGTTTAACAACCAAAATTCTAATCTCAATTATGGCTATAACTCAAGGACTACCTATAGTTTCTTACACTCTAATTAATCTACTATTCCACCTATTAGCAGACCAAATTGAAGATAGCTGCTATGATCTCTGAAATATCCATAAATGGATAGTAATTAAAATATGGCATGGCTACATAACTTGCAGATTTTTAGATGTTGCTGAACTACAACTTCCAAGGTCTTGGCTACCCTGCTCACTAATGAGGGACACTGTAGAGTTCAACAATAATAATTTGTAGGCAGGTATGATTTAAAAGACCTTTCTTTTTCCCATTATCATCTTTGAAAATTCAGATTGAAAACACACATAGAAATTTAAAAGGAGTGGATCAAATTAATAAGAAGCAAGAAAAAGTAAAAAAATATATCACACTCAATAGATCAAAATTTAAAAAGTTCCTCACCAAAGGGAACAATCTTAATATGTCTAGCTCTTGCAGCCTAGTGGAACAGCCTTGTTACAACCAGCTTTCTAAAAGCTGGGAGAGAAAGGGACAAGCTGATATCCATGTCAAACTTTTCCAGACGGTAGAATCTGCAACTGAAAAAAATGTATTTCCAAGATCTCTTGAGATGGCAGACCCTGAGAGATCTGCCCCATTAATGAATGAACCCATCCCGATCAATCATATTGGGCAGGCAGATATTACTGGGAGAAGGCAGCGTCATAGATAGCCAGGCCTGAACCATGAAAAGCTTTAAAACTGACAACCAGCATCTAGAATTGCATCCAGAAGCCAATTCAAGTGTACATAACTTGCAGCTTTTTGAAGCTGTATTTTGGATGAAGTATGTATAACCTGTAGCTATTGAACCTAGACTTCAGTAAAAGCGTTTGATAAAGTTGATCATAGCAAAGGGGAATGGATGGGCCCGCTATCAGATGGGTTCACAGTTGATTATAGACAATCAGATCAGTGCATGATCTTTAAGAAATGTATGTCTACATGAAGAAAGTTAAACAGTGGGGTATCTCAAGGTTCTGAACTGGGGCCAGCACTAGTCAACAATTTTTTAGAAGGGAAAAAAGGATGCACAGCAAATCTACATGCAATACCAACTTGGTGGCAAAGAAAGATTGCTAATATCTCAGAAGACAGGCTCAAGGTTTAAAAGGATCTTGTTAACTTGAACATTGGGCACTTTCCAATAAAATGCAGTTCAATTGTAAAAAATGGAGGCTCTACACTTACAGTAAGTAGGAAAAATTACACACACGGGCACTAGATAGATAGTACCTGGCTCAATGGTAATACTTCTGAAAAGGATATTGATCTTTTGGTAGATGTCTGATTAAGTATGAGCCAGCCATGTGCTTAAACTACAAAAAGTGTGGATGCAATCTTGGGCTACATCAATAGATATGTAACACTCAGATCATGTGAAGTAATAGTTCCAGTTACACTATGATTCTATCTTCTGAAGCCCCATGTACAGTGCAATGCACTAATCCAATCAAGAGATGACTAAGACATGAGTGACTGTGAGTAAAGCTTCTTAACCCAAGAGGGATGGTAACTGGTACATAGGATGGAAAGACAGTTTCTGTCCAAGTCAGATTGTTTACAAACTTTAGAGCCTCTCCATCTTGCTGTGATTAAGCTCAAATTATTCATAGCTATCCAGACCCTAATAACCTCTGGGTCAGCACTTTGATAGTATCACTTGTTCAGTCAAAGGTTGTGTTAGAAATGTGGCTCTCATTAGCATGCTGGTGATACCCAAACCTTAATGGTAAAAGAAAACTTCACTCAGAGACATCATGTACTTGTTAAATAGGAGTTGGAAAGTGTAAAGACTGCAGCATTCCACAACAAAAGTTTGTTAATTTATTAAATTTATATGCCACCTATTTCACTATCCAAAGCAATTCTGAGCAGCTGCAACTTCACAATCAGTTTCCTTACTACTATATCCCCAAGTAGAACCACATCATTACGATTATTATTATCTAACTTTTATATATTATCTATTCAAGGCTACGGCTAGTTAATACTCTGCCTCTATTTTTCCCCACAACAACCCTATGAGACAGGATGTACTGAGAGAGTGACCATACTATGGTCACCCAGTCAGCTTTCACACCTAAGGGAAGCTTAGAAGAACTCAGTCTCTTGGTTTCTAGGCCAGCATCTTAAGCACTTTTCAGAACAAGAGATTTTAACAGCAATGAAGCCAAAAGGTAAAAAATGTAACAAGAAAGCTGTGTACAAGAGCAAGCTTCTAAATAGCAAGGGGAAAAAAATCCAAAAATCATTTTTAGTTTCCTTCAGAGATGAAATTCATATAAATTCTATTTTACTATCCATTGTACAATAAACACATTCTGTTCCATACAAATTGATTGATTAATTATGTGCATCAAGTCATTTCGAACTCTTAGGATCCACATACTGTAGGTAGATTTTCTCCATGATGATCTAATCCTAATCTGTCTTTTAGGTCTTCCAACAATGCAGTCATCATCACTGTAATGGAATCCATCCACCTTTACACTGTCATCCTGTTCTTCTCTTTCCTTTCATTTTTCCCAGCATTAGAGCCTTTTCCAGAGCTAGATCTTCACATAATGTGTTGAAGTAAGATAATTTGAGCCTGGTAATATGTGCCTTGAGTGAGAACTCTAGGTTGATTTGTTCAATGATTTTTGAGTTGTATTCTCAGAAATCTTCTCAACCCCAAAGTTCAAAAGCATTAATGCTCTTCCTACTCTATTTCTTCAAAGTCCAACTTTCACTTTCATAGAGTGACTCAGTGAATCCTATGATTTACACAATTCTGATCTCTGTAGGTATAGATACATCACAGCTTTGAACATCTTTTTCAAGGCCTTCATGGCTGTTCTACCAAGTGCCAATTAGGCTCATATTTCTCGACTGCTTCTTCCTTTATTATTGGTAATTGATCTAACACTTTGATATGTTCATTGCCAGTTCTAAAAGGTTATTCTACCTGTTGTCATTAGTCTTCTTTATATGTATTTGTCCAACCTGGAGTCAATCTGGTTTATTATGTTCTATCCATACTATGGCTTCCTGACCTATATTTAAATTTTTCATGAGGACAATCAAATGTTCTGGATTTCCCATTTTCCTGAGCACGTTCCAGAGTTTGTTGTGATCAACACAAGCTTTCTAAAGACGTGACTTCTTTTTTGCATTCTTTGACTTTCTCCAAGAACTAGGAGTCCCCAAACTTGCAGCCACTCAGTCTTACTTGAGTCAAAGTCTATTCACTCTTCATCTTCTTCTAGCTGCCCTCTTGATGTCTGTCCTGATGTTTCATCTCCCTCAGAAAAACTGGGGAGCTCTTCAGAATCTACAGATAGAGACAGCCTACACAATCCAGGATCATGGCCACCCCTTCATTCCAGGCACTACCAGGCCTCAACTGAGCTATGCACGAACCTTAGGAACAACCCCAGATTCCCTCTGAAACTAAGAGACTCAGTCAGATCCTTGAGACAGACTGATCAAATAAGTTCCACCCTCCCTGAATTGATGAGTGGTTGCAAAGAGCACCAGGGCTTACAAGAAGTTTTCTGCCTGTGGCGGGTACTGATGGTGATATGCCCCCTACTAACAAGTAGATTTCCACATATTTATTTTCCCACATGTTTTACTTTCATATTTATTTCTTCTATCACATTCAGCAACTAATCTTCAACTGCATTTTCATTCAAAATATTCCATAATTCAATCCATTAGGTTATATTTGAATTGCTTCCTTAAATGATAATCTGAATACTGTGATTTGCTGGTTTATACGTTACATTTGCAAATAACTGCATTTTATAAATATAGCTGTAGTTCATAAGCCACAGAAGCCTTGAATGGTAAAGCAAAAAAGAATTTCCCATAAACCAAATTAACTAATTTAAAATAAGGTTCAATTATTAAATTAAATAAATGCTTCCTGTTTTCCTTATTGTGTTCTGGTGGGTGAAGCTAGAGCCTCTCTTTCTATGCTTATTATTATTCAAGGATCCCTTAGTTTTCTTTTGTTATTGGGAGATTTCATCCCTCACATCCTTTCTGTTCTTTGTCCCTAACTGACATCAACAGCTTGGTTTTTACATATTCGCAAGAAAGGCAGCTTCAAATAATCAGATTGATTCTTTCCTAACTCCAGATAATGACTTCTTTTACCTTTCTAATCCAGTAAATAAAACAATTTTGAAGATCTTTGAAAAGTAGGAGCATCTGATGACATTTTTGCACTTCCCAGCAGGTAACACTCGTGTGAGTAGAGCTTCGTGCACACACGCATGCTTGCCCATCACTCCTGTGGTCAATTTTAAACAGGCCATGGCCTGGGAGTTCAGGATCCCTGGAACCAGGATAACTGAAGATTATAATTAAAGGAAAAGAGACTCATTAATACAGAATGGTAATATTCAAGGATCTTTTGGAAATTACTCTTAAGAATGCCCAGTATTATAAAAATTGATTAAAAATAAGTTATGGAAGAGGAGCTAATCTTACAGGATAAAACAGAGACTAAAACTGTTTTAAATGTGGATCAGAAAATAGATTTAAAAATGTGAAGCTACAATGTGTAAATTACACTGTATTTACAAATAAACCAACTGATGTCCTAATAAAGGGGATATACAAATAGAAGAGTGACTTGGATAGCTTTCTTATGTTGATTTACTAAACAGATGTGTTAAACTTGTGAAGGAAACAAAGAGAAAACAATAAAAAATCAGCTTCTGGGACATTGTTTGAAGAGAGTTCAATATTCTTACAAATAAACAAAGAACAAAAAGTAGGTATATTTGATTAATATACATGTTGTTTCTGATAACTTTCAATAAATTTTCTTGATTGAGTCTGAATGAAGAGGATTTAAAGATTTGTTTATAGATAAGAAATAAGAATGGGAAGAAGATATTTTGTTGAAATGTCAGAGAAGGCAATAAATGACTGAAATTGGATTTGTCTTGCAGAAGGGCGAAGTCATTTTTTATATATCTTCTTTTCCTTTTCTTTATTTTTTTCTTTTTCTCTGCACTTTTATTTTTTTTACTTTTTTTTACTTTTATTAGTTTGCATTAACTTTTTTATCTTATATTTTATAAAATATTATTAAAATAGACATATAGAATCCTTACATGGATTCTTTTTGTACAATACACTAAACTAGGCCAGGGGATAGGTCCATAAGCATGTTATACAAGCTCTGAGTCTCAACTAACTAGTTCCAACCTTAATTAGAGATATTTAAATTCAGCTCCAAGCAGATCTGCTCCTTCTGGACTATCCCAAACTATTCCAAGTTTAAATGGTTTCCTGTCCTAGGACATACAAACGGACAGACTGAAAAATATGTATGTAAGGATCTTTTAGAATTTAGTAAATAATAGGCGGCAGCAAGCAAGGCATGTGTGCAAAGACATGCACAGAGCAACAAAGTCACAATCCTTAGAGATCTGCAAGTCCTTCACAGCAAACAGATCTGATCCAGAAGCATAGTCAGGTTACAATCTAGAAGTCCAAGAATCCAGATATGGGTTATCAGGGAGCAGGGTTTCCATAAGTTCAGAAGACAAATGCAGAGTTCTGGCAAGCAGAGTGGTTACTCCAATGGAGAACTGCTGGGCAGTAATAGTTTTTAAATGAAGCCTGCATTAGATGTAGACAATCAAGGGTGGGAACATCTATGCTATGCAGGAAGCCTGCCAGAGCTCCACTGTTCTGCCTTGCACTCAACTCTATGTGATGTAGGGCTGGGAACAATCTTGAGGCACCCTAAAATACTCTCCCTCCCTCCCTCCCTCCCTCCCTCCCTCTCTCTCTCTCTCTCTCTCTCTCTCACACACACACACACACACA
>JANHFL010003613.1:0-12699 GCA_032468155.1 Oxyrhabdium leporinum | reverse complement strand
GGTTGAAGACCTTTCGCTTCTCATCCAAGAAGCTTCTTCAGTTCTGCCACGATGGAAGTGTCAGACCTGGAGGTACAGAGACTCTCCATCGACGCCCAGCGTGAAACTTACTTTCATATAGTCCTCAATCTGCAACAGACCTTTTCCGATGGAGAAATCTTTGCACCTCATCCACACGATATTTCGTATTTTGTACTTGGCGCCTGCAGTTGATTGAGAAGAGTACAAATTAAGAGCCTCGTCCAAGTTGGACACCAGTGCCCTGACACCTTCACATCCACTTTGGAGTACCTGCCTCTTCCTTTTCCGAGGCTAGGATTTTTTTCAGGGCATCCTTGATCACCCCGCCGACAACCGAGGCCGCTGCCTCCCGGATATCTGCGGCCTCCTCCTCCACCATGTCCTCCTCCTCCATAATGGATACGTATTTCTCTTCCAACGACATGGTCCTGTCTGTCTTCAAGCTTGTCGACGATGGGGGAAAGATTGGATAGAAACTGAAGAACCATCTGGGAAAAGGTTCTATCTGGGTCGTAGCAATGCTGCATTTGAACCAAGGTGCCACCGTGGTTCCTGCAGGCCACAAGGCCGTATGTCTCCATTGTTCTCCTCCTATTCAGAAGATGCCAAGGACTAAACATAGAACGTTTTGGAGGCTAAAGCATAAGAACCATTGCAAGAGTTGGCTACATCCAGTTTCATGGATGTAGAAGGACTAGGGGGCGACATGACAGCATGTTCTAAAATCTAAGGGGCTGCCACAAAGAAGAGAGGGGTCAACCTATTGTCCAAAGCACCTGAAGGTAGGACAAGAAGCAATGGGTGGAAACTAATCAAGGAGAGAAGCAATCTAGAACTAAGGAGAAATTTCCTGACAGAGCAATTAACCAGTGGAACAATTTGCCTCCAGAAGTTGTGAATGCTCCAACACTGGAAGTTTTGAAGAAGAGATTGGGCAACCATTTGTCTGAAATGGTGTAGGGTTTCCTGCTTGAGCAGGGGGTTGAACTAGAAGGTCCCTTCCAACTCTTTGTTATTTTGCATGCAAACAATTTCTTCTATCACTCTTCCATACTTCCTGCATGATAGCAGTGCTGCAAAAAAAAACCCTGTTGCTCCAATCCCACCTTCCATTTTGCAATCCCTGCCTGGCTACCTTTTGCGTTGCCCTTGAGAAACAGCCACGCGTGGAAGGAGAATGCAACGCGTGAAGGTTGCCTTCTTAGACCTCCCTACTTCCTGCTTGATCCACCCACTACGGAAAGCCAGCTCCTGTTTGTAAGAAATTAATCTGGGATGTCAAACAAATCTGTCACTCAGCCAAGAGGCTTTGGAATTTGGCTAACCTGCTTTTAAAATAATAATAATAATAATAATAAAATACTTTCTGGTTGCTTCGCTCTTGAGGCAAAAACCAACGCTTCTTTTTCTCTTAGGGTTCAAGTTTCCAAAGTTGATCGAGCTTCCGGCTACTGGCTTGCAAAGTGTTTGCTCACAAGCATCACTTAGGTAACCAATGTTCAGCCAATAATTCCGTGGCATTGATGCTCAAGACATTCCTTCCATCAGGCTTAAAGGAAAAGTGCCAAACGAGCAGGAGCTCTCTGGGGCCGATCAGGCGCGTGGGAATGCTCAAGAGACGAGATGAAGAGAGGAATTAGGGTTGTGTTTTCCACCAGACGGAGCAGGAAGCCTCCTCAGACCTTCTCTCAACCTTCTGATACAATCAGGGAACAATGGGCAACGGAAGCTGTTTTGGACACTTCCAGTTGCTCCTAGTTCTAGCTGCAAAATGCACGGGGTTATTTCCCTGTTCCCCTGTTTCCTGTGGGTTTTTAATATTGCACATGAATACTCCATGTGTACAGTATAGAACTCTTTGGCCTTCAAATCTTCCGGTGAACGGGCGGCCCTGTTTTTCAGACTGGGTGGAATGAAATTCATAAATATCCATGTGGATACTGACCAATGGTTCTCTGAATGAGGGGTTTTTAAAGGGTTTTTAAAGTTTTTTAAAGTTTTTGAAATAGTGTTGTGAACCGCCCCGAGTCTTCGGAATGGGTCGGTATATAAATTTAATTAAATAATAATAATAATAATTGTCTCCAAGGGGAAATTTCCTGACAGTGAGGACCGTTAACCAAAGGAACAGCTTGCCTTCAGAAGTTGTGGCTGCTCCATCACTGTAAGTCGTTAAGAAGAGATTGGACAGCCATTTGTCTGAAGTGTTATAGGGTCTCCTGACTGGGGTTGGACTAGAAGACCTCCAAGGTCCCTTCCGACCCTGTTATTCTGCTATTTATTTACTGTCTTGGCTGGATTTGGTAACAGGATGATCTGGCTGTATCTCGTGTCTCCTCAGAGATCTTCCAACGATAGAAGGGAAGCGGGGAACAAGTCTGAGGACAAAATGAAAGAGAAAGCCAAAGGTGCTTTTTTCAAGAGGCCACTGGACTTTCGGGTGTTTTCTTTTCCTTTGAAGACGTTTCGCTTCTCATCCAAGAAGCTTCTTCAGCTTCGTTTTACAGTAATGGAAAAGAAACCCCCGTAAAGGGTTCGGCAAAAAGCAGTTTGTTCTCTCTCCAGTTCAGATCCTAGGAGCTGCCTATCAAGGATTGTCGTTTCACCCTGGCTCTGCCCTGGGACTTTGGCAAACTCCCCCAAACAATACCAAACTTTCACAGGTAAGCACAGATATAGTTCAGTCTGGAGTGCAGGTACTTGTCTGCTTGAATTCTAAAGTCCCAGAGCTCTTCAATATCTTTACATCCTGTAATTTTTGTCTAGTTTGTGTTCCCGCCGGTTCTTGCTTGCAGGCAAATGGTGAGCAACATGGCATCCTCAGGTCTATTTGAACTCACCATTGCCCGCGGTGGTTAGAAGGCAGTATTGCAGGCTAACTCTGTCCACTGCCAAGAGTTTGATCCTGACCGGCTCACGGTTGACTCAGAATGACAGTTTAGAAGGGACTTTGGAGCTGTTCTCTTCCAACCCTCTGCTCAAGCAAGAAAGTCTGTTTCAGACAAATGGTTGCCCAATCTCTTCTTAAAAATCCCCAGTGTTGGAGCACCCATAACTTCCATCGTTTCAAGGTCAGTAGAATGAGGACACACATTGTTGGGGGCAAGATACTGACTGTGTAAACTGCCAAGAGCACTACGGGGCAGTATATAAGTCTAAGAGCTGTTGCTATTACCCACACCCAATCCACACCCCAAAACTGCGCAGCATGACCTACACAAAATCATACATCACTTTGTGACATTACACTCTGATCACGTTAGTTGTTTTAACTTCAGGTCAGCGTGTCGTTGTAAGATCCCAATCCTACAGGGAGTAAACCATGGCTTCACTTCAGGGGTATTGAATTCAGGAAGGCCTATCAAAGCAAAATGTGCTAGATAAAGTAATCACTTCCATAGGACTTGTTTTGAAGATTGGGCATGCAATGCAATTGTTTCACTTCAGTTACGCTATGTGACGAAACAAAATTGAGATGAAAAAGGGGCAAATAGCAAGGGTGTGGTAGAAATACAATTAATTCTGTTTTAAACAGAATTAACTTGAAGTAGCTTTGGTGCTTATTTACTTATTTGCTTTGGTACGTATTTATTTTTTTACTTACTTATTTGGCAGTGCTCTGGAAATCCTCAAGGGGCCATTACTCATTCCAACACCAACTTAAAAATGAATCGGATCTACTCCTGGCTCCCACCTCCCTTACACTGTCTTCTAGCAGTTTACTTCGTGTAAGTATGATGGGTGTTTCGAACCACGGTGGTTTTCTTTTAAAATGGGGATATTTTATGAGAACAGAGATCAGGTGAGCTGTAATTCCTGGAAAATATCCTCCCAATGTGCATACTTTCCAATTCATTCTGCAAGGGGAGAGGGTGGGATTTTAAAAACATTGTGGAAAATTATTGATTTCGATTCCCTTGGAAGTTAATCGCGGCCTCCTCTAACCTGAAACCCTCTAGTTATGTAAACTGGAACTGTTTTATAACCTTTAGTTGGATATTACACCACCAAGGAATTAACCTGCTGGCTGGGAAATTCCACACATCTTAAAATGGCCCAGGTTGAGAAACATTAGATTAACGCCACGGGAGATTCTCAGCCTTACTCGAACGCCCTCAGAAATTCTAACTGTAATTATTTCTCTTCCTGCTTAAATCAGGGCAATGGTGGCTCAGTCACACAACATCTACTGGACCCGGATCAAATCCAAAGTGAGTATCACCAGATTCCCCCTCTGAAGCCACGGGCTCCTTCTACATGCCAACTCCAGGCATTCCTGCAAGATAAACTCACTCTTTCTTTCACTACAGATCCTCAAGCCACATGCGGAGTGGAAACATCTGGGAGACAATTTTCCGTGGCTACGGGAATTGCCTGCTTGCTACTGGTGATTTTGCTTATCTGATTGTTTTTAAACAATAACCAAAGCAATTGCATTGTCTATTTATTTATTTTTTACTGCCTTAAGAGTAGCCTTGCTTAGAATCCTATTTTTTTGCTCCCAAGTTTGTAACACATGCACTGCAGGCTTGTTTGAGATGTTGTTTTATTTTATATTAAACACTTTGGCGAAATAAAGAATATCAAGTCATGGCTTTAGTCGATGTTCTCCAGACCCTGAAAAAAACGAAAAGACAAGAAAAACAAAGTCAGAGGCGTCTATATCACAATCAAACAAAACGATGCTCTCAGGTTTATTAGATTGAGTTAGCTCACTCCCTAGTCCTATCAGGAAAATCGTTTCCTGAATTAAGGCAAATCGTACAATTTTTATACTCCCGGGCACTGTAAGGATTGCAAGCCTTTTTCCAACTAATAAATAATATAAAAAATAAATTAGAATTTATTATTGGCTTAGCTGGTAACACAGGGGGTATTTGCAGGTCTAGGGTCACCCAGGTTCTTTGAAGGGAGTCGTAACTTTGAATTCTGGGTGTAACCATCATTTAAAACACACACACAGACACACAGACACCCCGGGAAAGCAGGGTTAACCCCAACCCCAACACACACGGGAAAGAAAGGGGCGGATATGAGCGGCTCCAGGATTTACCCGTTTTTTTACAAAGACGATGCCATGACTTTGCAATTGGGTTGCTTCCCCCAGAGAAGTTGCCTTCAAACTAACCTTGGGTCCAGTTCCACAGACACGTTTTTCTCTTTGCAATGCATTGTAGTCATTTGCCGTCTTTATCACTTTTTTATCCTATGAACCCACAAATAGGGCAGAAGACATGTGGAGAACAATGGGGGTGGGAGAAGAAAGAGATTAAATATATATATATATATCCCTAACCCTAACCTTAGGGATGACAGCCAGCTGGGCGACTTTGGGCCAATCACCAGGAGACTGGGAGTTCTAGTTCCAGCTTAGGGATGGCAGCCAGTTGGGTGACTTTGGGCCAATCACCAGGAGACTGGGAGCTCTAGTCCCACTTTAGGGATGACAGCCAGCTGGGTGACTTTGGGCCATCCGGCTCAGGCGTATGGGGACTGTAGTCCAGAGGTGATGGGATTTGTAATCCCACCCCCTCCGCACCCGGTCCACAGCTCCTCACCTTGCCATTGTTGACATATCGCTGGATGTAGTAGGTGGAGAGTCCCGGGATGATCAGCCCCACGTACATAATAAGCCCCGAGGGGATGATCTCGTACCACATCCCGACGAATCCCCGCTACTATTGAACTTCTGCAGCTAAATGCACCGCGCATGCGCCACGGCTCCCCCTACCGGGCCCTTCTGACCTTCCCGTCCTCGGGCCCCCCAGGATGCACCGCGCGGCCGGCCACTTCCGCTTGCCGTTGCTGTGGCAACGCGGTCCAAAGGCGGAAGTGGGGGAGTTGCTTTTTTTTTCCCGGGAAAGAGGAAGCTATTATTATTATTATTATTATTATTTTTATTTTATTTTTTACTCTTTGGGCCGGGGTCTCCACACGAGTTGGAGAGTTATTTTATATAGAGGTAAATGCCGGTGTAGGCCTGGGATATTTGGGTAACGCTTACCAAAATATCCCCGGCCTGCACCGCCATTGCCTCTTTGACGCGCCGCGTCACGTCACGTCACATTTCGCGCCGGTTTTTTTTTTTCTTTCTCCCCTCTCCTCATTCCCGGAGTTGGGGGGTGGGCGTGGCCTGCGTCACGCACCCGCCAGTTTGACGCCCCTTTAAGAGAAGAGTTGGGTTCCACCCCCCCTCTCCTCTGCCCCGAAGAGTTGAAGGCGCAAAGCATGCCGGGAAGTGGAGTCTCTGCCTGCCCCGGCTGGTCGCCGTGGCAACGCGCGGCCTGGCGGAGTCGCGCCGCCTGCCTGGTCGTGAGGGGGGCGCTGTGGCGTCGCGGCTTCCCTTCGGCTCTTCCCGCGAGAGGAGCGGGCCGACTCAGCGGCCCAGAAGGCAGGGAGGCCCGCGTACGCTGCTCCCCCGACTCCCCACCGCGGCGCCCACCATGAAGGAGGACAAGGAGAACGCCAGGCCGAAGGAGAAGCGCGGAGGGCCCCTCGCTCCCACCGGGCTCGGAGCGGGCATGGCCGGGGCGGACGCCAAGGCGGGCGGGGAGCCCGACCGCCTCGAGAGGCCCAAAGACAAGAAAGAGACGCTCAGTAAGGTGCGCCCGCGGGCGGAGAGGAGAGGGGGGGGGGAGATATTATGGCGCCCCGCCCGGACCCCCGCTGGAGGGGCTGGGACTACAACTCCCATCACTCCCAGCTCACTTGATGTCCATGGATGGAGGGGAAGATTTTCGAGAAGACGTTATTCCCTTGGCAGGAGGAGCATCTCTAAGGCTGCTGCTGTGCTCTTGGGGTTGTTGCCCTGTATATTGATAATTATAATAACAAGTGATAATACTGATAATTAATAATAATGCTGCCCTGTATAATAATAATAAGTGAATGATAATAAGAGATATCAATATAATAATTAGTAGTAATAATAGTAATAAGTGATATTGATGACAATGCTGTCCTATATAATAATAATGTTAATAATAAGAGATCAATATAATAATTAGTAGTAATAGTAATAAGTGATAATATTGATAATGATAACGCTGTCCTGTATAATAATAAGTTAATAAGAGATATCAATATAATAATTAGTAATAAGAGTAATAAGTGACAATATTGATAATGATAACGCTGACCTATATAATAATGAGTGAATAATATCAATATCAATAATAAGTCAATGATGATAATAGTAATAAGTAATGATAATAAATAGTAATAGTAATATTGGTGATAAATAATAATAGAAGAGATAATATTAATGATAGTAATTAGTAGTAATGCTAAATGATAATGATAGTAATAGTAATAATATTGATAATAGTAATTGTAGTAAAGTGATAATATCATTTAGACTGACATACCGCTTTACAGTGCTTTTACAGCCCTCTCTAAGCGGTTTACAGTCAGCCTCTTTCCCCCCAACAATCTGGGTCCTCATTTTACCGACCTTGGAAGGACGGAAGGCTGAGTCAGCCTGGAGTCTGGTGAGATTCGAACTGCCAAATTGCAGGCAGTCAGCAAAAGTAGCTTGCAGTGCTGCACTCTAACCACTGCTCCACTGCAGGTCATAATGATATATATCAATAATATTGATAATGATAAATGATGATAATAGTAATAGCGGCTGTTATTCTACTTTGGTTATGTCGTGGAGCCCAAATCCCCCCCCCCCGAGTCTGAAATAGTATAACCCTTTATGGTGATGCTTCAAGCTGTACCCACCTTTAGTGAGCTGAGGATGTCCTTGATGCTCTCTGAGCTTGGTGGTTTTCTCGCAGACGTTTCATGACCCGACTAGGTAACGTCATCAGTGCTGGAAGGGAGGGTTATGCACACATTATACATAGGTTAAGCCGTTAGATCTGGGAAGGATTCCACAGTACCATTCTAAATAAAACGAAGAACACAACACCTCTGTGGATAAATATTTTCATTCGGTGGCATGTTGGCATCTGAAGTTAATTTTTATTATAAACAATAGGGGAGAGGAAATAACATGCTTTTAATTAAACTACTTGATTGTTCGTTTTAATGTTTGTTTTTATTTTATACAAAGCTGCATTTTTTAAAATTGCTTTTTGATGTTTCACCTGTTGTAAAGGATGAAACATTTTTCTTTAAGGTAGTGATTCGACGCCTTCCTCCCAGCCTGACCAAGGAACAGCTTGAAGAACATCTCCAGCCGCTGCCAGAGCACGATTATTTTGAATTCTTTTCAAATGACTCTAGGTAAAAAAAAAAAAAAGGGAAGGTTGGTTGTGTTGCGTGCATAGATGGCATGTCACATCTGTCTTTCAGTTTTTACACCCTTCTGTGTTCTGTATATTTATAATCACCACTCAGCAACGTTTTCTTAAACATTGCCATTTTTTTGTCCTTCCGCAGTTTGTATCCTCACATGTTTTCCAGAGCATACATCAACTTTAAAAACCAAGAAGACATAGTTCTGTTCAGGGATCGCTTTGATGGTTATGTTTTTATTGATCACAAAGGCAAGTAAGCCTAAAATTATCATATCTCTGTTGTTCATATATATATTGGCAAACTTTTGTACAATAAGTATACTGTAATTCTGGAACCACCTATTTGCTTCCATGCCATAACTGAGTTAAGATCTTTAACGTGTAGTTCAGATTGCACATAATTACACATCAATAATCTGAGGTGGTAAGAGTTTTATTTGTAGGGAAGAGGTGCTTAGGATCATTAATACGTCAGTGCTCAGCACAGTTTTTCTTAAACTATTGTATTGGATTTGGTTTCAAATAAGTAATTTTAGAACTGCAGCCTAAACTAAAATTGGACACTTGGTTGTATAAAACTGTTAATTCTGATTTGGGTTAATTGTAATCTTTGAAACATACAAGCTGCACAAAGGAATATGGATGTCAGGAAGAGGTTAAGCTGTGCTAGCTTCTTTTTAGGGATATGGACTAGCCTAAAATCCCATCTGTTTAAGGATGATTCGGGGATTAATAGAGAAGTTTACAGAGTCAAATAAATGACCCAATTTCCTTGCTCGGGATTCTATTTTAGCTTCTTTTGTTTTAAAGGTAGATCAGGCTGGCTGGCTTTATCAATCCAGATCCAGATGCAAAAACAAAAACCCCTAAGCCCATCAGTTCAGGAATTTTGTTTGGAGAACCACGCTGTATGGCATTCGTAGCCTTTCTGTACCTAAAATAATGGAATTGGCATAGTGGAAATATTTTTTCCTGCAGTAGTTACCCAGTTGAACGTTAGAAACATTTTAGGGTTTACTGTAGATCTTGAAAAAATTTTGGTGGGAGAGCCACATCAGCAGCCACCGACTGGCCCCGTAGGATCATGCTACTTATTTTTTTTTTGTTTTCTTTCTTTATTTTGCTTATTTACCATTTTTCATGCAGCCAAAATTACTTTACGAATCATTTATGTTAGGTTATAGTCATTGTTGTTCAAAAGCATTTTATTCAGCAAGCCCAAACACCCATCTGTTATAAATGTATGCATTTGTATTATCTCACCACTGGCCTGTGTATTATGAAACCGTCTTGCAGAAGCCTTCCACCTCAAGCCCTCTACTGCAGCTACTGTCAGGGTTCCAAGTAATAAATCCGTCGCAAGCAAGAAACTCCGAGGCAGGCGGATTCCTCAAAGAATAGCTTTATTGGAAATAATCAAATTGGCCTATATCTGGTGAAAACAGATTTGAGGGGCCCCTTGGTTTTCACCTAATTAAAAGTAAAAGTTTCTCCTTCCACCCCACAACAAACAGTCACATGGCCCAATCACTGCAGCATCTGCAGGTCTGGTGACATCACTCCTCCTTCCTCCGGCCAGGTGTGAGAACGTCCTTGGTTCCCAAGAGACAGTATTTTGTTTTGACTGCACGAGGCCAGCTATCTCTAATCCCCTCTCCCTCTCCCTCTAAGATGGCTTTGCCCAGGTCAACCTCAGGGTTGACAGCTAGTACCCCAGCGCAAAGCCCCAGCTGCCTCGCCACACTGCTACCACCACCCCCCCGCCCCCCAGCTGACCTTCACCGTCATCTACCTCCTATTGCTGACAAGGTGTGTCCGGCCTGGCTGCATGTGAGGCCGCTGCTGTCCGTGCCGGCCCTTCTTCCCAAGGCCACCCGGCGCGCGTGTCTCTCCAAATCCCGCACTCTACCTGTACTTCGGAAATCGGTTCAATGCAACTCAACGGCCACTGTTTCCTTTCCCGACGCAGTTCTTTTGTTTCAAAAAAAGTATTTGTACCTTTAAACAGGTCTCGAATATCCCGCCATCGTGGAATTTGCTCCGTTTCAAAAAGCAGCCAAAAAGAAGAGTAAGAAAAAAGATGCCAAAGCTGGAACCATTGATGATGGTTAGTAGCGACAGTGCTGGGCTGTTCTATCCCCTTAAAATTAATTTCAACCAAGGGAGCTTGAGAATGTCTGGGTGCGGTTCCTGGTACGGCCAGCTTCAAAATTTCCAGATATGGGGATTCTCACCATCCGTTCATGATCAAGATTACTTTGATTACGTTGGTGTATAATCTGCTGGAAACCATCCAGCAAGGGGCTCTTCAGTGTTCAGTCTGTTTCTTTAACCAGCAGATAAGTAAATATTCTCCTCCTGAATTGTCTGCTGCGTGATTGACCTGGTTTCAGAAAAAGAACATTTTATCATTGAACATGAATGTGGTAATGGGAGCTTTGCCACATAAATTATCGCTGTGGATCATCAAACATGAAATCCTGTGATCCAAAGACAATAGAGATCCCGTATCTTAATACCGCTGCAGGCTGGCTATTATCATGGGCTTTATAACCTTCAATTTATATTTTTTTTAAGCCTGTGCATTGATAATCTGCATGTGATGATCATTCCTTAGATCCAGAATATAAGAAGTTTTTAGAAAGCTACAGTGCTGATGATGAAAAATTAACATCTACCCCCGAGACTTTATTAGAAGAAATAGAGGCAAGAAACAAAGAATTAATAGGTATGTCCTTAACACAACACATTCAACACGATAACCGCTGTTCGACTGACATTAGTGGCAGTTAATCTAATATGGAAATTAAAGCATCCGAAATCCTCTTTGAAGCCACGTTGTGGAGAGAAATGCCTTGTATGTATTTATTTTGCTAATATTTTTGCAGTTATTTCAGTGGATGCCTTTTAAAACTACAAACACCGACACTTTTATTTTTCTTAACTCTTTAGCCAAAAAGACAACTCCTCTGTTGAACTTCCTGAAGAACAAGCAGGTGATGATGATTCCTTAGTTATAACTGCTTTATGATCTATGGCTCAGCGTGTCCATGTACTTAAAGAAATGGTATCCAATGAAACCTTAGTCATGAGTAAATACTAATAATATTTCTCATCTTGTTCTGGGGAGTTATGCTCAAGTTTTCTTTGGATAACACCCCCCTCCCCCACCCAAAAAAAATTGTTTTGAAGTTACCTTTCCTACCCACGTCCTGGTTTAATTCCTGCAAATTTCTCCTTGTGCACACATGTTTTTTTTTAAAGGTAATTATTTTGGTGTTTGGATACTTTAGCTTTGTAACTTAATAATGTTTCTTAATTTAGAAACAAAATACTTGCGGTTAACATCAGGTTAAGTGATGCTTTTGGTTGGGAAAAAAAACAACACCCTAACCTCGTGATTCCATTGCAGAGGCTTAGAGAAGAGAAACGAGAGGAAAGAAGGAGGCGTGAACTAGAGAGGAAAAGACAAAGGGAAGAAGAAAGAAGGAAGTGGAAAGAAGAAGAAAGGAGGAAGCGGAAAGAAGCTGAAAAAACAAAGAAGATAGAAAGGTGTCCAGAGAAGGAAAGGGACAAATCAAAGGATGAACCAAAGATTAAGGTATAACTTCTTTCCTGTAGGATAAATAACTTACAAACACCATGTGCCTCGTGTATATCTGTAGAATATGATATCTTATGTAATTTAGGAGCACTTTGGAGCTCGATGGGAGAATACCTGAAGTAAAAAGGCGTGTCCTTTATAATTCATAGGTCCTTTATAATTAAGTCCTTTATAATTCATAGGTATGGAAATGTCATTAGTACGTGAGGAAGAACAGTCTCTTATGGGAAGAACTGACAACGCTCACGTTATATATTTCACCTTGCCAGTAGTCGGCCAAATTGCTAGCCCATCTTAGAGTAGGAAACCCATTTAGTAAGGAGGACTAAATTTGTTTTTTTCCTAGCTACTTAAGAAGCCGGAAAGGGATGACAGAGATTTTGAAAAAAAGGAAAAGGCCAAGAGACCGGAGAAAGAGAATCTGAGGGAGGACAAGACCGCCAGCCCAATTGGCAGCGCGCCAGCCAAGCGCTCGGATGGCGAAGCTAAGGAGGAAAAGACCAAAAAACTCATCTACCCGTTGCAGTACGTATTCTCATTTCTCAGACCGTCCTGGTTAATGTTCCCCCCCCCCAAAAAAGTTCACCTCCTGGAGTTCGTAACTCAAACCTAGCCGCTGTTTGATCTGCCTCATCATTTCATTGAAGTAACTTTGAAGATTGTCGAGTTAACTTGCAGTGTCTATGGAGATTCTCAATCATCCAGGTCAGGGTTGTCCCAATAAATATAAATCCTTCCATTTCCCCCTCCCCATCCAGTCAGAGCTGAAGAAGCTTCTTGGATGAGAAGCGAAACGTCTTCAAAGAAAAACCAGAAAGTCCAGTT
>JANHFL010003612.1:103468-114811 GCA_032468155.1 Oxyrhabdium leporinum | reverse complement strand
ACATGGTTATTCTTGTGAGGAAAACAGAAGGAGAAAGGACTATTATATATGTTCACTGCCTTGAGTTATTATACAGTCTAAACTGTTTTAATTAAAAATTGAAGGAAAGTCACTTAGTAACTGTGAAACTTACCAATCCAAAGATTTCTAATAGCTGAAAAGCATTTAACAAGAAATTTACAAAAGTGATTAGAAAAGGAAGTATGCAAACTCCTTGTGCTTTGAAAAATGCCCACCAAGGGTAGAGTGAAGATGGCTTTTCTTCATCTCCCAGAACTGTAAACCTACTGGAGACGGATGTCCTTCAGTCCACTCCCAAGAAATCTGCAGGGAGCACTTGTGGGTGCTCTCAAGACCTCTCCTTGTCCAGAGAGGAATTACGAAGAGACAGTCTACTCACTGGCTCTTCATTCTGCTGCGGAGCCACATCTTCGGTTCTCCATTTCTTCCCTGGAAGTCCTGATAGGTAATATTGCGTAATTCCACTAGTATAAGAATATTTCCCAAGGCAGCTTTTTGGAATCAGGATTGCTCATAGTGAGATTCACCCCAATCCCTTTCAGCAATTCATTTAGCTTCACCTCATCTGGAAGGATTCCCCTTTGGGTATTTGTCAAGCTCTGGAACAGCTGGAAACAGTTGCTAAATCAGAGAAGTAGAATACCTTTCTCATTTGCAAGTGACCTCATATATTAAGGTCAGCAACCTGGAAGCAACCAGGTAACATGCAGTTTTGTAGCCTTCCAAATCAATATCAAATTGCACTTTCTTGACATTTTCAGATAGGAACACGGACTGTGGGCTATTTTAGGCAGGCTAGATATAGATAACACTTTAAAAAAAAGTGGGCGGGGGTAGAATGCAAAAGACAAAAAAAAGCCTGGGTGAAAAATTCCAGCCTTGTCCATATATAATATGCCTTGTCCATTTTATATCATTATTATAGCCACACAAATTTTGTCCCTGTGCCGCTGAATGTTACTATGGTCTTCCAACCTTCTCCCACCCATTGCCAGTCTCTGTCTAATAAGATCTGTATTGTATACAGGTCTTCCTTCATTTGGGCCTTTTGGATTTTAATTCTCATTTGCTTTCTCCAGTTGCGGGTTTTAATGTGGGATGGTGGGCACTGTAGTCTAAAACCACCAGAAGGCGCTTTCTTACCTAGTCTAGTGCCCACTTTACAGCAGAACATTCCTCCCCAAATAATGCAATGAGTTCTGAGGCAGGAGATGATAGGGACCCTGCCATATCTGGAGGATATTGACTCCATACAGTCAAAAATACTTTACATTTATTTCATAGTTTGCTAAACCAAGTTGAGATGCTTCCACCATTGGATTTCTATGTGCTTTCTCCTTCTTGATGGACTTTGCAACTGATGTCCAACTTGGTTGCCAAGATAATGAAGATTCCTAATAATGTGTGGGTATGTGGCTTCTTTGCTGTCCTGGTGAGAACAGGGGTTCAGGGATGCAGGAGATGAAAGCGGACATTTTGGTTGTAGGTGTTGGAGTGCAGTTATGGAGGAAGGAAGATTCAGGTTGGGACGGAGGGCCTACTCAGGTAGAGGCACTGAGTCTGCCGATGTGCCAAAACCTGATCAGAGCCTATCTTTCTAGATTGGTCTAGATTGATGTTTGGGATTGGAAGTTTTGCAGTGTTTTATGGACTGGAGGCTTAGGAGAGAGAGGTTAGATGGAGAGGGTAATGTGGTGGTGATTGGCATGGGAAGGTATGGTGGGAGATGGGGGCAAACCACTTTCATAGAAGGGTGGCTCCAGTGTTTTAATACAAGTACCATATTCCAGCTCCTGTGTTCAATCTCAGGACCTAGTTTTCAGAGCTTTGTTGGCTCTGGATTCCAACTGCTGCTTCTTAATGCTAGCTCAACCTGCAATAAAGTTCACCTTATCTGCAATCAAACTGTGAATGAGAGGACTGACCTAGCGTGCATCCCTGAGACATGGTTGGGCACTGGAGAGAGAGTCCCACTCTATGAAATGTGCCCTCTTAGGTTTGGCGTGTGGCATTAGCCATAACTCCAGTATGGGGATAGGGACATAGCTGTTGTTATTCATGAGTTTCTGGTGGCCCCAGGGGTCCTGCTCCAGACATTACCAGATTGAAAGTCTCTTGGTGAGGCTGGACCAAGGGATCAGCAGGAATTGCTGCTCACCTACTTTCTTCCCTGCAGTATGGTGATTGTAGTGAAATAGCAGTTTCCCAGGAGGAAGAAGCCCATTTCAAGGAGAGAGGAATGAGACAAGAGACAATACAACCCAGAGCTGGATTATAGACAAAGAAATGTATTTAGGATAAACACTCCTAGAATCTCCCAGCATATATCCATTAGGGTTAGAGTAGGATAGGTTTGGTTTGGTTTGGCAAGGTTCTGTCTCTATGGTATGAGCAAATAAAGAACTAAATTTTGGCTGGATTGTTCTATGTCATTCTTGGGCAGGGCCTGACAAGCAGCATCCCTGTGTGTGCTCTTGGACTCTATATCAGGGCAGAAATGGAGTTTATCAGGCTTATGATTCTAGGGGATTTCAATCTCCCATCTCTGACCTGGGATCTGAAGGAGTCCAATTTATTGGATCTGGTGTTACCTCTTGGGGAGGTGGCATTGTAATCTGGATTTGGGGGCTGTTAACATTGGTACCCAGCCATAGTCAGATCACTCCCTGTTGGGCTAGAGTTCTCTGCAGCTGCCCCTCTCTGCAGGGAAGTAAGGTCTATTAGATCAATCTGTCCCTGACATGTGATACTCATTGAAATTTCAGAGGAAGCTTTGGGTTTTTCGACCAATGCCCTTATTACTGTTTGGAATGAGTAAGTAACAGAGGCACTGGACCAAATTGTGCCTGTCTGAGCAGCTTCACGAGATGAAGCAACACAAGAGACAGCTATGGTGCTTCTGAAAAAAAAACATCCAAGAGTGAAGTCAACTGAACACAGGTAAGAACCTATGTTAGGACTTACCTTGTAGTGATAAGAGTGACAAGGTGGTTGAGAAGGTGGTTGGCACTCACCTCCACAGGCTAAAATGAGAAAGGTATAAAGCAGATCATTTGGACTCTTTTCAGTTTGAGTTCAGACCAGTATGTAGCATGGAGATGGCCTTTTGTTTTTGTTTTAATTATTATTACTTTTTATTGTACAGTTTTCTCGGTTATGTATAGGATTTCTACATTCACAGTAACAGGATTCCATCTGGGTACAATCTCTACATTCTCTGTTGAATACCAATAATAAATCTTATACACACAGTAGTTATAACTATTATTCTCAATACTTATTCATCTTCCTCTTCACTTATCCTTGTTATGCATTTTACATTGTTTAATTAGGTCCTCTATTCAGTTTTATCTATGATACATTAATAATATCCATCATCTATAAACATCAAGTAGACATCACATTTATAGCCAGTTAACCTACAAATAATCCTAAAGTTTACTTACCTTGATTATTTGATGTTCATTAGTCTATTACACATCTTTGTTTACATATTTAGATTTCTAACTCCTGCTACTATTTCCTACCTGTTAATAGAATAGTTCCCAATTCCAAAAAAGTGATCTTCTCCCCATTTCTAATTTCTATCTTTATACTAATTTTTGACAGTATAGCTCCTGTGTTAAATAGAATTCTACATTTATCCCTCATCTCTTGTCCGTTTTCGCATCTCAACTCTTATTGACTCCTTGACACATGCTCTATATTCCTCCCATGGGATCTTGTATATTATTATCTCCTTCATGTTTAATCTAAGTATTTCTTCTGTCTCTAGCACTTCTTCACTCTTTTGTACCTTCAATACACCTTTCAATGATCTTTTCCTCACTTCAGGGGTGTCTTTCTGTGTATCCCCTTCTAACTTTTGGTCTCTCAGAGTATAATTCACCATTTCTGTTTCAGTTTTGACTGTCTCTTCTTTTTTATCTTTGTATACATTTGTCGTTTTATACATTTGACATTTATTCCCCTTTGCAGTCCCATTTTGCCTTATTTTAATAAATTATAATTTTATTTAGTAATCTGTCAGAATTCCAATGTTCCAGTTATGTCGCACCAAGATAGCCAATATTAAAGCAGTTCTCAGACAATCACTCCATTAATTAGTCCCTTAACAGTCTCCACTTTGTTTCAAAACTCCAAGCTGTTTCACACTCACACAATGTCCAACATAATTATAATCCTCAAGGTTCTCACAGATATCTTCACAGTCTTCTCCAAGCACCAAGAATAGTTGCAGATGTTAAGTATATTCTGGCCAATCTACCCTGGTAACAACTTTCACTTCATCCACTTTTTCCAGTTCTATATTGCCTTCCTCGGCCAGCAGGAGTCACTGCTACCTTTTTTTCTCCATTTTTGCTGCAAATAAAATGTCCATGGATAAAAAATAGTTTCCAATAGTTTCCCCAAATTCTTCAAGTCAAGGTGGTAGTAAGAGTATAATCCAGAATTTTGAAACAATTTAATTTTTAAGTCTGTCCTTCATTTTTTAAGATTATTTCTGACTGAAATTTCTTTTCTTTCTTTACCAAATCTGTGAGTAGCTCCAGGTCTTTAGTCGCCGGTAATTACCTCAGTTGAGTCCCACTTTCCCAATGGAGTGCATTCTACAGCAAAAGTTAGAAAAAATCTTACCCAAACCAAGCACACTACTACAAGATCTTTCCTTTCTTCACTTCCGTATCAGCTGTCTTCACGGCTTCAGTTTAGCCATAATGGCCGTCTTTTCTTTTGACTGTTCAAGGAGTTTTCTTCGGGTTAGTTGAGGAGACTGTGCTCTCCTCACAACCACTGAAGCATCCCCTCTACCTTCATCACCCCTACAGGGTGACTTTTGGCCCCAAAGAACCTCCAGACTTGAAGAAATCGGTGGGACTTTGTGGAGCTGCCGCCCATCTGCACCTCTTTGCCACGTGGTCAGCTGCCTTTTCCCAAGATGGTCTGCTTTTTAGAGATGCATAGGATGAATAATTTTCAGCTTTATTTAGGCTCTCTAACCTGGCTAAGCAAATACATGAAATTGATTTCCATTTCCTACGAAAGATAAATGGCTTTCAGTCTTGCTGTATATAATTTTTATTTCAATCTCGAAATGGCCCTAGGTAAACACTGAGAGCCCTATTTCAGTTCTGTTCTAATAACCACATATAGAATAATGAGCAGAAAAAAATAGATTTTTTTAAAAAAAGATCTAGATTAAGAAACTGGGAAATTCAGGATAACCTGATTGAACTTATAAATATCTAGGCAAAGATTTTCATGCCTTGTGCAAGAATAGAGTTTACTTTGAGTACCCAGTATAGATAGTACAAAGATGTGCTAACAAGTATTAAGTTCTTCCACTCAAAAGGAGATGTTAGCCCTATTGGAAAACTAATTGCAGAAACTTTTCCAGAGAACTCAATTACCACCACATCACCACACAGGGGCCGCGGTGGCTCACGTGGTAAGACCTGCTCACCGCCGAGGCTGGCAGCTTGGCAGCTTAATTCCCATGAACAAATAAACCTCAGAGCGACAACAAAGGAGCCTGATTGCCTACTGGTATTCAGGCATCCCGTGGGTAAAGATGCCTGTAAAAATTCACATGTTAGCCACCTCGGTGATCCCTGGCTAACGTGTGCCATATGCAGAATAAATAAAAATAAACCACCACACATACTATATTAAGTGAAATTCAACTTTATGGAGACCAACACTCCCTAATTTCAAATATGTGCCAGATACAGCCTTATAACTGGAGCTCAAGCTGCTTAAAATCATAAGCTTGGAAAGGATGCTAGAGGCCTTCTAGTCAAACTCCTGCTCAGTGAAAATATCTTCATACCATCCTACACAATGCCTGGAAACTCCAAGTGATGGAAACTTCACAACTTTAGGGAACAGATTTTTCCATTAATAACTCTTATGGTCAGGATATGTGTTTTTTTAATCCACATTTTTAAAAATATCTTGTTTAGCTTTGCTTTGTTTTTGTATATTTTTTCCTTTCTTTGGAGTTTGTGAATAAAATAAAATAAATTATTAAAAAAAACTTGTTAGGAAATTCTTCCTTACCTCGAGATTGGATTTTCCCTTGTAAAGCTTTGTCCCAGGGGTTGCTGTCCTACCTCAGGAGCTTTGGATAATACAGCAGAATTTATATATTTTATATACAGTATATTATATATCCATTTTTAAATTTTCTGCTGCGGTGAGCTTCTGTCTTTGTGTTACTTTGGCTTATTTTGATGTTGTTAGTCTTTTGACTGTAATGACCTTCATACAGGTCAACCATATCGCTGGGCTAAATTTGAAGCCTGATAAAATAAAGTACAATAGAAGCGAATGAACTCTGATTCAATTTCTTGTTTACTGAGCTCTTAGAAGAAACCTGGAAATAAATAAAGGAGGAAGAACAAAAAAGAGGCAAGAAGAAACATCTTAAGAAAAATGTGAAATATATGCAAGTTATAATCTATTTTTATAGAAATGTTAAGAATATATTTAATTTACATGTTCTTCTTGCTAGTACTATATGTTTATATGAACCTAATGACATATAAAGAAAAAAAGTTTGTTATAGGTACTGTATAACATTTTTCATTTCACTTTCTGTCTTGCTGAGAGAGTCTAAGACTTGATATTCTTGGACTTTGCAGATGCTAAAGTGGGCACGCATGTGTCTCTATAGATTGATGACTTTCCTTACCTGAAAATATGACCTGTATGCTTATTTCTACTTCCCCTCTTAATGTGAGCATTTTTATTGAATGTGGCATGAAATAGCTTCATGGCAGGTGCTTCAATTTTTTGGCAACTTGCCGGCATTCTTTCAGAGTCCTTAGTGCTGAAAAAAGTCCAAAGTGAAAAGGGCACTCCATAATGTTCATTAATGGAAGCATACTTGTCATCCTCTGCATTCATGATGATTACATGTCTCATTACCTCTGAACTTGCATCAAAATAAAAGCATTCCCAGTGAGTTCCACTCCATTGAAGGTTGGTTATTTGTACCAGGGAAGTCTGGCTTGGGTTGTGTTACTGAGTAGTATGAAAAGCTTACTGGCTTCAGAGAAAGTTCCAAACCAGTTTGTAGTTCACAGCTCCAGTGTCATCAGCTAGAAAAAAAAATAGAAACTTTTTTTTTTAAAAAGCTCAATTTGCAGAAAATGAAAATTCTGTCCATTTTCTAGACCAGTAGAGTTTCCTAACACCAAGACCAAGCAGTGTTTTCCCCACAATTTTATTCTGATAAAAGCACTGGCAAAAGTAGAATTCTTCAACAAAATAACTACAATTTTTGATTCAAATAAAACATGTGAGATTTAGGCTTCTCACAAAAATATCATTTTGGCCCTCATTGTGAAGCCTGCTCACTTCTTTTATAGAAAATAAACAATGTATATTTGCCACTAACTTTCTGATTTTCTGACTTAAGCTTGGACATACTTTCAAACTGATCTACAAAACTACTCGTGCTGCATGAAATACAGTTCAATTTTCCAAATCTATTTTGGAGGCAATGGACAAAATTTTACTTTGCTCTGTAAAGCAGTCCAGACAATTGGCATAATTGTTGCATTATTTATGTTGCGTTATTCCATTTGAATAATGCAAATGATGTAAAACCATCATTTATGTAATTAGGCAATTAAATGGTTCAGATTTAATGGATACTTGGATTTCATGAATGCGTCTTCCCCACAGTGGTCCCTCAAATCATGGTTGTGTTATATTTAAGATTTTACTCTTAATGATCTCTAACAAATTTCCTTACCTTGTAATTACTAGATACTAAACATATCATGCCAAGGATACTGGTTTCATAAAAACATAAATGTATTTGTCATAAGAAAATCTCTTTGTTGATAAATGCTCACTTTCAAGTACAGTTGAATCATTTTTTTAAAAGGCCATTATCAACTACCTTTGATATTTGTCTACAGGCAGAAAATTGGTACTATTTTCTGTTCATTCTTAGTCTAAAATATGTGCTATGCATCTGCAGTTTTGTGTAATATTAGGTTTTATGACATTGTTCAATACTATGTTTTGCTCTTTTCTGGCTTGAACAATTTATCTAAAGTAGATATATCAAAGAAATCCAATGTGAACTTGAGTACTGCATAGAAAACAGTAACACTAAGAGTCCTATAGCATCCAGTGTTAAATTAATTAATTACATTTAAGTAACTGTTAAATTACTTTTAGATATTTATAGATTTATTGACATTGTTTTATAGGAAACAATGAATATTTGGAAAAGATATAGAAGATCTGTTTTAGGAAAGTACAGAATATAATATAGATTATGCTAGAATAAATTATGTAAAAATCTGCCTTTAATAGAAAAAGTTGTATAATGTATAATAACAAAAGCATGCTATTTCTTGGTTTTATTAAAACAGTTTGCATCAATTTATACATGCTATATTTAATATGTTTGCACATTAGAGTAAGTCTATGGATAATCAGTTTCTTGGAAAATGACAATCTGACGAAAGAAATATCTAAGTGTATACATTTACAGCTTTAATTTTATAAAAACTAGAATTTATTCCAAATGAGCCTTATGGATACTTTTTATTTGTAACATTAGAGTGAAATTATGAAGTTTGCTGTTCTAGTGAAATAAATACTAACCGTAAGATTAAAAGAAAATAGTAACAGAAAACATGAAGTTTGTGATTTTTATGGATTTGGGGTTTTAAGAGTTTACTTACTGAGTTTCTATTCCATTTACAGATGATAAAAGTATTAGTTGTCTGCTATACGTTTCCATTAAACTCCATTTGTGTGTGTGTGTGTGTGTGTGTTCCTTTCAAATCCACACATTGAAATACAGAAACAACAACAACAAAAAGATTTCTCTGTTCTTTCCATTTATATCTGGAAAGCCTAGAAGAATAACTACCTTGTGCCTTTCTATGAATCAATGAAACTTTTTTCTTTAAATTCACAACCTTCTGAATTCAAAGATTTCTTATAAATTTATTCCTTCCATATATGTGATAAAAACAGACATCTTGAAGATATTAAGATGGAAGAGATGAATAAAATGAACAAAACAGGACATTCCTGTAGGAATCTCTCTTGATTTATTACAACTCTCTGGAATATTATAAATATTATTTTTATGAGTTTTTCATTTCTAGTATAGGCAAGCTTTTTTTCAAGACTTACCTTTGATCATGATTAATTGTACTATTCAGAATCTTTCCATAATATACAGTATCTTAAATGTTAACAGAACAATGACATTCTATTTTTTTCAAGGAAGCTTCAGAATACTGGAAGTGTTTCAATAAAATAAAATGTCTAGTTATCATTGTTGTGGAACAAAAATAGAGAAAGTTATATTCCAGTAAACATTTTGAAGGGAGATGAGAAGAATCTCCTTCATGTGTCGTTCTTTCCCATTTTCCTATCCCATTAATACATAGTGAGTAAAATCCAGTATCGAAGGACTACATTTCTGGTGTAGTATGAATTTCTGCTATATTCCTTCTACTTATAGCTTGCTGTCTTTTATAGCAAGACATGGTGTTTTACAAAGGAAGATGGCAATCTGGCAGGAGATCTGAGTTTTATTATAAAAGAGTTTTATGGCATAATTAGTCATATTAAATGCTCTCACACTAAAGGTGCTTTATTTCTTACCTGTGTCACTTTGAAACCTTCTCTTTCTTCATTTTAAAGACTTGTTCTTTTTCTACCTTATTTCAACTTATTTTACTATAGTTAGACTTCAGTCTTAAATGTGAAACTTCCTCTGTACTTAACAACTTTTTTTTATCTTCTGGTATTCACTCTTTCCTGATGCTTGGTAATAATTCTTTTATTGTAAATCGATTCTCACTTGATTCTTGGTACATTTTCTTTACTTTTCCCTGATTTTTTCCAAGATTCACTTGCTTTGCTTCTTTTAGATTATTTCTGCAACAATTGGTCAGAAATAAGCAACAGAAGATCATTGCTTCTAAGAGGATAGCAGTTGCTCATCTTTTCCTCTCTTTCTCTCAGAAAGACGTTTTCATTTTGTTGGATTGTTGATTACAGTTTCCAGTGGTGAAATCTATTTTTTTTTACTACCAGTTCTGTGGGTGTAGCTTAGTGGGTATGGCTTGATAGGTGTGGCTTGCTGGGCATGGCTGGGTGGTCATGTGACTGGGTGGGCGTGGCCAACTTGATGTCACTCATGTCAAAGGGTGCCTTACATCTTCTGGCCTCAAATGCCTCAATGAGATACAATTTCCCTGTCTATTTATTTCCTACTACTGAACATCCAAAATACACTATTTAATCCTATGCATATATGCCATATGTGTACATACATATTACATAGTACAGTGTGCGTATAGGCACACAAAAAGATATATTATCTACAATATATACTGTATGTGTATGTACACACACACACACAGAGGTCTTCTAAAACTATACACATTCAACCTCACTTAGTGTGTTTGGAAAAACCCAGAGTCCACTTTCTGCCACACATTTAACTATAACGTCTGTACATTAGAACATTACACATGCCTTCAGATTTACTTCCCTAGCCTGCACATGACCATTAGACCCAGGAGATGTCATGGACTGAGTAAAATGTGGCAAAACTCACTTAACAAAGCTCTTGCTTAGCAACCAAAATTTTGGGCTCAATTGTGGTAATAAGTGAAGGACTATTTCTGCCTTCCTCTGCATGGCAGCCTTGTCCTAGTAAACTCCTTCCCTTTTCTGTCAATTTTCCTCTCTGTTAGAGGCACCAAAATAATCCAGACAATATAAGATCTGCTGCTGGAGCAGGGGGTTGGACTAGGAGATGACTTCCAAGATCCCTTCCTGCTCTAGATTGCTGTGCTGTTTCAAAGAGTCTTCTGAAACCAGGGTTTGTGGTCCTTCCTTCCTCTCCTTCTTTTTCTGTCTCCCTCTCTCCATGTATCTTATCTATCTATCCATCCATCCAACTATATCTCATTCACTTTCTCAGAGGTGGGCTGCTGCATGGACGAAGAAGTTCGGGCAAACTTCTTGCTCTGAGCTCTGTCTGGGCTTGCTCACCCGCCCTTCCCCTAAGCTATTGCTAAATAACTCACCTTTCAGCTGCCCCTGCTGCACTCACTGGATCTGCTTTCTTCATCAGCTGCCTCCCTCTAGCTTTGCATGAGCTCCAACGAAGTGCGAATGCACATACGTGACCAGGGAACCTCTTGCTACAGTAAGAGCAGCTCGCCTCTGCACTTTCTCCTCCCTCCCTCTCTCCCTTCCTCTTTCTTTCTTTCTTTCTTTCTTTCTTTCTTTCTTTCTTTCTTTCTTTCTTTCTTTCTTTCTTTCTTT
>JANHFL010003612.1:78562-90027 GCA_032468155.1 Oxyrhabdium leporinum | reverse complement strand
CATCTCTGCATAGTCCAATATTTTCCGAATTATGTTTTCGTTTGGTGGGGTGCTCTCATTTTTCCAATATTGTGCAAATATAATTCTCACTTCTGTCAATACAAGTAACATTAAGTATACAGTCTCTTTATCATAGCTTTCTGGTATTATACCTAAAAAAATATTTCTTGCTTTAAACTATATGCGGCTTAATCATCTTTTCCAACCATGTGTGTATTTTCATCCAGTATATGTTTATTAAAAACAGATAAACTGTTTTTAATCCTTTTGATGACTCAGGATATTTATGGATTGCAATGGCATAGAAGCCTCAGTAAAGTCAAAACAAATCAGAATTATTGGAGAATCCTCAAAAATCACTGAGAAAACAACAACCAGAAAAAAGGCCAATGATTTTTTTTTCTCATTTCACTTATTATAGAATGATTTCTGAATGAACTAATGAAAGATTCATTAATGCTACACAAGGCGGCTTGTCGTCCTTCTAATAAAGAGATTTGTACTTTTAGAGACCATGCTGTTTAGTTGATAAGAAGAAAATGAGCTGGTAATACAAAAGGGATTTTAACCTAATTACAGTGGAGGCTAAATAATAATTTAAAGGTCTTAGATAATAGTAATAATAAAAAAAGATAAATTAACTATTAAAGTAGGCAGCCATTGCCTCTTTGGCCCAGAGATGATATATATTTAATTAAATTCCCTTCATGAGGGCTTAAAATGAGAAGTGCCATTTCCTGCTGTGGGCCAATTTCCATTGCTTTGCTGTGAATAAAAATCACTGTTATATACATAGATATTAACTGTTTTCACATAACTAAATATTACTGTTTGTATATTTGTGTAAAAATCAAAACTGTTACGATAATTTTATAGAAGAAAATCTCTATTGGTATCAAACCACTTTCCCCTTCTATCCCTTCCAGCTCATAAAGACCAAAAAAATGCAATAAACAGAATATAGTGCAACAAAGATGTGGACAGAGGTACTGTTATTTGAGGTAGAATCTTGTCAAAATTCAGAGATAATGCCTTATCAAACAGAGAACTGAACAAATATATATTATTATGCTGTTGTCTATTAGGCAACATATATCTTCAGCCAGCCTTGGGAAATACCAAGCTTTATATGGCAGGTTGAGCATTGTATTCCAAAAGTGTGCAATCTAAAATTCCAATTTGATTGGAGGTGGTGCATTAGAATTTTTAAGAGAGACAAAAATATATTAATCATTTGCAAGGTAGAGTGAATAATGTTGCTCCTTAACTCTCCAAGCCTAAGAAAACAAGATGCATAGGAATGGGGATCAACCCACTTTGAATAGGGGTTTTGACATCTGGAAATACAATTCTAATGGGTTTTTTTGACCCCCTGTTTTAGAGGGGATCTAAAAATACTATGCTTTTATTTAATTATTTTTTCTTATGTATTCCTATAAAAGTGCATGATGCTTTTGCTGTGATTGGAAAATTTCTAGTACACATACTGTACACATTTTATCATATATTCCAAAAGATGTCATATGCTTTGTTTTTGTGCCAGGCTTAAGGCCCAGTCATATTCATGTTTACTGGCAATCACTTGTGTTATATTAAATGGGGTTTCACTCTCTCTTTGTAGTCCTTGTTCACTGGCATTAGATGCAAAAAATAACTGCTTTTATGACAGATGTTGAGCTAGGAGAACACAAGGATCACTTCTCTCTCCAATCTTGGAATTTCCCATGCTTACAATATACTGACCTTTCCATCTCCTTTCCCCTTTTCCTTTGTTCTATATTTACACAGCAGTTGTTGTTTCATGCTATTCATAGTCTCTTGAATATATAATCTCACAGTAATTAATTTCAAAGGGGTAGCCTTTGGGTCAGTTGCAGCAAAACCACAACAAGTCCAGTGATAGATTAAGGGCTAGTAAGATTAGTAGAGCAGAATGTTTTGTGCAGTAGATAATGTGAAATAAATGAAGCATCGTTTTCATTTGAGAAGTATCCTGTGAAATATATGAATATAGAGAGGAAAATGTGAACAAAAGTGCATGAGATTTTTCCCATTTGCAGGTTGAGCCAAGTATAAATGTATATATATACACACATATTACATACCTGGGCACGCAATGGATATGCAATGTATATAGCTAAAAATAGACAAGTACTTTTAGATATATAAATGATAATTTTCAATTTTCACTTTCAATTTTAATCAAATTTAGTGATTAAATAATTAAATCCTAAGGATAATTATTAATCATATAGTTTTTTTGACTGATCTTGTTTGAAAATTTATTCCTTGAACAAAAACTTTTATATAATTTGTTTAGGTTATATCACATAAATAAAATGTCTCTATAAGCAGCAGGCAAGTTGAAATTTGTCTCATCAGCTCAAGCTAGCAGCCTGGGATCCAAATCATTGGGAAACAAATCTATTAGCTTTTCCCCTTTCCCTCTTCTATTTTTCCTTGTCTTCAGCATATCAGAACCCACCCACCTCCCTTTTTTTTTCTTCTGTTGTGTATCTTTTTCTCCCAGGTGAGTCTAAGCAAGAGAACGTACAAAGGAAGTTGCTGTTTGGAATTGCACAGTACTTATGAGACAAATAGACATAGACAAGAAGACAAATATTCTCATGACCCGCAAGATAAGTAACATTTGTGTTCTTGTTTGAGGAGCTTTGTAGTGGGGTGCTTTGCAGTGCTGTTCAACATTAACATAAATGATTCAAACATGGTGATAGAAGGGATGCTCATTCAATTGCAGAAAGTTGGGGCAAGGGCATTACTAACATTTTAGAGGATAGGTTTAAGGTTCAGAAAGGTCTAGATTGGCTCGAATAGATTGGGTCTATTCAGCAAAGCTGTTCATGGCAAGACGTATAAGGTTCTGCATTTATGTAGGAAATACTAGATACTCTGTGGAGAATAGGCAGTCTCTGAATAGGAAGTAATTCTTGGAACAATCTGTGTGTCCTCATAGAACACAGAATATATATGAGCCAGCAGGGAGCCATGGAGGGTAAGGAGGATGATTTTGATAGAGATGTACACACAAGATATTGCCTAGGCAATGATGCAAAGCATGCAGACTAAATTGTATGAAGAATGGTTAAAGGAACTAGGTTTTATTTAGCCTAACAAAGAGAAGTTGGGGGAATACAATAGCATTCTTCCAATACAGATCAGCCTTCCCAGGTAGACCAAACAGGAAGCAGACCAGAAAGCTAATTCAACTTTATTGTAAGGCTAATTAGGTCATTTTGTGGTGAGATGGGCGGCAAATACATTTAATAAATAAATTAATTAATTAACAGCATCTTGCAAGCCTGAAAATACAAATCTGTCACCATCTCTGTTTGCATTCTGATAGATTAGTAAGGATCCTTTCTGAGTTTCTTTCTCTGAATGTTTTGCAGCCATGGAATTCCCCCTCTTATCTGATAATTCCTTAGACATCATCTCTTCCCTGTCTCCCAAGATCTTCCCCACATACTGTTACAGGTCTTGACAATTCATTCAGCAACATTCAAAGTTATAGTGATGCTGAACAAATGGTACCTATACCCAGTTCCTGACTGCAGTGTTCCTGTGGTCACATGATCAAAATTTGGATGCTTGGTGGTCTGCTCACACTTATGATCACAGGATGCTTTCCTAACCACCTATCTTTCCATCTCTGACTTTTTGGCCCCCTGCAGTCCACAGTACCTTCTGCGCTTTGCTCCTATGCCTCCAGCTGACCTTTACTGATTTCTTGTTCTCATTGCTGAGCAAGAAACTCTTGGTTTCTTCCCAAGAAGAAGGCCTTATGTAGCCAAAAGCTGTTTTGCAAAGACCGGGTCAGGCATGCAACAAGCAGCTCCAGAGCCATGCAATTCTGAGTCTGCTTGTTGCCCAACAAGAGAAGATGCAGAGTAGCCAAAGGGCAGAAAGGGGAATTAGATTGTTGAAGATAGTTTAAGGGGATTATTATCTTGGAAGAACTGAGACGCCGGGCTGGGAGGACCAAGCCAGGAATAGAAAGTGCTTGGATGGCCATCATTGAACAATGCAGTCACAAGACATCTAGCTTATGACCGCATCATTTAATAATTGAAATTCTAGTTCTAATTGCTGACATAACTTAAGGACCACTTGTATATGAATGGCTGTTTTAGGAAGATGATCTTTTTTTATCCTACCTGTCAGCAGGATTAAAACCAATGGGTTGAAGCTTTATGGAGAGAAGTACAAAGCTGAAATAACAATTGTAATTGTGAAAAATATTTAACGTTGAGACAACCTACATCATGAAGTCATGGGTTTTTCATTATTGGAGTTTTTCAAGCAAAGATTGGATAGCCACTGGCCTAATCTGAGGATTCCTTCCCTGGGTATGTGGTCATGCCAGAAGACTACTAAGGTCTCTTCTTACCCTGTGATTGACTTATTCTAAAAATGGATGTATACTTTGCATTATGCAGAGGATAGAGGAAATGGTACTAAAGCACAAGAGGACGACTACTTATGAAGGCAATGGTTACATAAAAGAGGATTAAGAAAGTAACATGAGTAAATGTGTCAGATAAACCCCTCCCTAGTTCACACAGAGATAAAGAGAGGGAGGGAGGAGGGAAGAGGAAAGCACAAACATATTTGCAAGATTTTGTTACTGAAGTATTACAGTAGTATTGACCCTCATAGCATTGGCTTCCTAGTTTGGTCCCTTTAAAAGGGACCCATTACCTGGTTATTTGGTATTTATTAGTTTCTGGGTTACTGTGAACAATAAACTGAAGAAGGCATGGTGAGCATAGAATTTTTGCAAAGAAGGCTGCTTCAGAAAATTAAATGTTGATAGGAATATTAATGATTTTAAAAACAAAGCAAACAGAAGCCCAAGCTAAATGAAATTTACCTTTCTGAACTAAGAGATATTAGAAGAAAAATCTGTTTGCATAGCATGGTATCATGGTTCTTGCTAAAAGAAAGATACTTTATTATTTTAGTCTGTTTGCCTCTAAAAATGAATATATTATTTAACCTAAACAATATGGCTAAGTATCATATTGGAATGAGGCTTTAATAAAGTCCTTGGTTATAACTTTCTTTAGCGTTCTCCACACATGTAAAAAAACCTTTAAAATATTTCTATATTATTTTCCATTTGACTTTGGCCAGGTTGATGTCACAGAATATTTCTTTCTTATCTGGTCTTGCGAAATTAGAGATAGGGCAAATAAGTATCTCCCTTGTTTTCAAAACAATTGCCATGTCATATTTGTGGAACCATTTACAATAGCTAAACAAAATGAAATGCAAACAAACAAATAAATAATCCTGATTTCATTCCCTAATTGGAAGTAGTCAGAGAAACAGTTATGTATATCAGTTGTAGCCCAGCAGCAAATATATAGTTACGAAAGCCTTCAACGTATTAAGTTAACTTCATCCTATATTTGGAATTGGTATCCAAGCTGAAATCTTTCTGAAAATCTTTTCCATAGAACAGGGAGATTTTACTGTAAAATATAATTTATCATTTCTCAATAAGATTCTGATGTCTGCAATTTTTTCTCAGACTCATCTAACCTACAGCTGTGCAATCAATTTCTCTTGGAGGAAAAAGCTTCAGGATTTTTAGAAATGTCACAAGAATTTTTCTTTTTAATGATTTAAAAGTCATTGTTGAACTTTCACACTAGCTTAGAAAGATTTATGTTGTTAATTCTTTGGGATTGTTGTTTTAATGCTATTACTGTACAAGTCGTAAAGATGGAGTTGCTGAGAAATCTAAAATTTTTAATGGATATTGAGTAAATGCAAATAATATACACTTAAAATTTTTTAGCAGCACAGCATAGGTCACCAAGAAGTAGTAAGATCTACCAGAAGGGTTAATTGGTAATAGCAAAGGGCTGCATATCTAAAACATGGATGTTTAATTCCTCTTTAAAATAAGCTATAGGTTAGTCTGAATTTTAGATTTAATTAGACCTTTGTCTAATTGTTTTAAGATATAGGACTAGGAATCGGGAAATCTGAATTCTTTGATTTTTGAGCTTTCTCTCAATCCTAGAAAATGACAGATCCTTTCTGAAAAATGTTGCCAAAAAACCTGAATAGATTTGTCCATAGAAGCTGCCAAAACTTAGACTGACTCAAATGTATATATTAATGGGCAGATACTTTGAAGCAATGGAATTTGTTGGTCTTCTAAGACATTTAGTCTTTGTATACAGCTAGTCTTCAACTTACAACAGTTCATTTAGGAATCATTCAAAGTTACAACGGCACTAAAAAAAGTGACTTAAGACTATTTTTCACACTTATGACCGTAGCAGCTCCCCATGGTCACATGATCAAATTTCGGATGCTTGGCAACTGACTCATATTTGTGATGGTTGAAGTGTTCCAGAATCATGTGATCAAGTTTTGGGACTTTTTGACAAGCGAAATCAATGGGGAAGCCAGATGCATTTAACAACATTGTTACTATCTGAACAACTGCAGCAATTCACTTAATAACTATGGCAAGCAGAATTGTAAAATGGGGCAAAATTCACTTAACAAATGTCTCACTTAGCAATAGAAATGTTGGCTTCAATTGTGATTGTAAGTTGAGGATTACCTGTATAAGGTATGTTTGTTTGATGCCTGTTTTGCTTTTAAACAAACAAACAAAAAAAGCTTTCCAAGCTCTGAATTGACTGGAATCAGTTTGGCTATTCAGGGCTGTTCTGCTAAAGTTGCTATTCCTAAACTATGTAGCACCTGCAGGAAGTCTATTTTTTGGGAAGGGTAAAAACTTTGGTCCATATCTAAAGAAAGGCTTCAAGCGATGATATTTTACAAAGCTTGCTATGGGGTAATGACTTGAAATACTCTACCTGTAAGGCCAGGATGCCCAGGCTCCATCATGGTAGAAGATGGTTGGTTATAAATAAACAAACAAATGTCTAGTTTTTACTTTAGGGCCTGTTCCCTTCATGCTTAAATAGAATACAGGAATGTGATGCGTTCATGGTGGTCTCTACCCTACACTTTTGTTGGGATCATTACAGCATTCTTTAGTCTCTGAAAATTCTAATGAACATGGCATTGATGCTGCAAACACACACAAAAAAGGCACTATCCTAATCCCAAAGTTAAAAGGAAATATTATATATTACTGTTTAAAATACTGCCACTTCTTTTAAAGATCAACAGTCTTCTTACTGCAAATTGCAAATATTCAATTAAACTCCAATGCTGATGTGCTATTCTAATGTCACCACTAAGAATCTCAAGACTATAGCTATTTATGTCTTAGCTACATTCCATTTTGAAAATTATATTGCTTTAATTTAATTTTCACGATTTAATTATATACAATACAGACTCAGTCCCTGGGTTAAGAACAAGTTCCATTTCCTACGTCTGTCTTTAACACAAGTTTGTATGTAAGTCAGAACTTGTACTTATAAACAGAATGCCTAGTATAAAATGGTGGACGATGTTGTCCTTTCTTGAGCTGACAAAGTGCTGAAGCAATGCTTTCAGGAACTGCTAAAAACCTGCTAAAAAGTGGTTTTAGCGGTTCCCGAAAGCATTGTGTCACTTCAGCATTTTGTCCACTCAAGGAAGGACAATATATCCATCATGTTTGGTAGTAGTTTCTAGCGGATGTCTTTAAATCAGATGTTTTTAACCTGTGGATTGCCTGTACTAATCTCAATTTTCTGAGTGAAATTTGCATGGTTATGAATTTATTATGAATTACTTCATTTATATGGATGAAAAGCAGATACTCTGTATGCATTAGATTCTTGATACTATTAAACATTCAATATTCTGTTTTCTCAATTGGAAGAAACAGTTCAGGAACAATTGTATTTTATATATCTATATCATCGATCTATCTTATATCTTAATTACTACACTGATGGTAGTGTAGTGTATTAGTTAAGATATTGGAATTAGCTCTGGAAGACTACAATGTCTTTGATCACAGATCTCACTAGGTAACTTCAGACCAGCCAGTAAATTTCTGTTTCACTCATATCAAAGGTTTGCTGTTGGGGGATAAAATTGTGTGGATACACCCATATATGCCACCTTGAGCTTCTAAAGGGAAACACAGGAGAACTAAATGAAATAAATAAAAGAATATGCATTGTATTTTATATAAACTGTTTCCATTTTTAAGGCTTAATGAGTAATATTTGAAACCACATTCACCAATCTAGCCTTTTGCTGCCTTCTAAAGTGTTGAATTGTATCCAAAATTTCTGCTCCTTTTGGAAACATCCCACGCTCCCTAGAAAGGATTGCCCAATTTAATTCATTTGATCATTCAAAGCATATGCCTATTAAAATAACCAAATAATTATACTATTCTGTATAAAGATGGTTCTGTTTATAACAAATGAAAATAAATTTTGAACAACAGCAAAAACCTAATAGTAAGAAGATACTGAAGTTCTAGCCACTTCACTGTTATCAGACTTAAAATAGAATATAGTTCTTCAAAACAAAATGGGTAAAATGGAGACAGAAAATAAGTGTTACTTTCTGCAGCAGAGTTAATTAACCCAAGATTGAAATTAAGTGGTGTTTATGGAATTCCAAAGTTCAGCTCAGATTTTTGCAGTACTTCAAGGTATTTAGGATGGTCTTCCAAAACCAACTATCTGGATTTATATCATCCAACTTACATAATTTCTTATTGAAATCAGAAGTCATCTATGGAAGTGGCAATTTGGAACAGCTGGGGTAGTCATAAAATAAATGAAAATAAAATTGCTTATTCATATGCAGCTTTTCATTTTGCCCTTTGAAATTACGATCTCTGAAAATCAAATTACTCAGTGATAAATCCCATCAATACTGAAATATTTGGAATGTGTAAAATGACAAAAAAATATGACAGTGTAATATAAAAAAAGTATATCAGATATACATTTAAGGATTAGGGCATAGATAACGACAATAATCCTTCTAAAATAAGGATTTCACCAATACATTTTGGTTATATGGTGAGTTGATTCTAACCACATCATTCTTTGGGGTCTTACTAAAATGTATGGAGGATGGGCATGCTGTGTACAGTTGTGTTTCCCAGTCCCACTGCATCTTTACATTATATCTCTCTTTTTAGGGTTATGGAGAAAGAAAGACATCAAAGAGAAATCTAAACATTTAAGAAAAGGTAAAAAGTAAAAGAAAGAAAAATAGAAAAGAAAGAAAAAAGATACATACCAGTAGTTTCTGATCTTCTTTACAGCAGCTTTATAATTATAAATGTACCTTTCTCTAAAATTGCAAGTTACTCTTTTCTTTCCTGTCTAATCACCAAAACTATAAATCATAAGTTTTTCTGTTTTCCTCAAAAAAATAATAATCCATGAAGCGGTTTCTATGGAACAATAAATGTAGATATTATCCTTTCTCTAATCAAAGAAATCAGTGGAGTAATCTCTGAAAATTCCATCATATTCACCATCTCTTGCTCCCTTGTAGGTATTGCCAAATCTTTCTACCTTTGTACATACAATAGTCTTGCTGCAGTTATCAAATTCCATGATTTTTTTTCTAATTGCCCATTCTCTGGTCTCTGTTGTATATTAATCTTTAAAATCCTTAATATCCCTAATATCAATGAATATATTTGTATCCATTTTTTCAGCTTTTATTTACATCCACCAAGCATGATTAAATGTTCCTTCTTGTTCACATTTTCAGCATAAATTTGAAATGTCTTTATACATTCTAAACAATTTCTCTGATGAAATATTGTATACCAAGAGTAATTCTCCTTAAGATTATAACAGTATAAATTTAAGTGCTTTCAACCATATAGTCTCTATTGTTCCATCTGTACATTATAACCATCCATTTGTATTTGTGTATTATTTCTCATCAACAAAATGCTTCTTGTGGTAGGTGTTTTTGGGAATAAACTGAATTGTTTCTATTCCATATTCTCAATATGGCATATCTAACAATATACTCTACTCTACACACATTCTGCTAAAGTGAAATTCTCTGAGGATGGAATCCAGCATAAGTCCAAAAGCTCACTAGACTAAATCTCTGGTCCTGGTGATTGGTTTTATCATACCACAGTGTTTTGCCTATTATTTCTCATATAGAAAAAGCTTTGAGGGTGTTTTCAGAGTTTGTATCTATTCCATATTTTCAAATGGAATCTCTAACATAATGATGTTTAATATCTACACTGTCATACAAGAAATATCTATGCTGTCCAAATCTCAGGTCATGTTCTTCTAACTTCAAAAGCCTTCTACTTCTCAGTAGCACACCTCTTTCATCCAAACCATACAGTAAGTACAATTTCAAATTGTGTAAAAGTCAATCCTCCTCTTACCTTTACATCTTGCAACACCTTATATTTAACCTGTGGTTTTCTTTACCTGCCATACAAATTTAGATATATCCTTTTCTCCTTGTTGAAAAGGTACATCAGTTGTCAAAACAAGTATTGTCCGAAACAAAACATCATTCTAGGCAAGGTCTTCTCAATGGCTGCATCTAAATTGTAGTATTTCCTGTATCATTTTAAATTGTTTAAATTGTAAACCTTATTAGAACCTTTCCTGGGAACATCTATTTTATTGGTTGTCTTACTGGATGCCATGCTCCATGGCCTGAATTTGTTATGACATCCTTTCCTTTCCCCTGTAATTTTTGTTATAAGATGCTGAGTTGATTTAGTTAGAGGTTCTGAATTGTGGGTTATACATGAAAAGACAACAGACGCTTTTAAAAGGGTGACTATGAAACATTATTGCTGAACAATAATCTTGTTGGAATATTCAAGCAGAAAGATGCTCACTTACTGTTAACCTTAGTGGAAAGATTTACTTTTGAATATGTATCTCTAATTGTTAGGTTAGAGACTACAGGGTAGTAACTCTGTCACGATTTTGAACTTTAGAACAGCAGCATATTTTAAGAGTGAAGTATATATGAGCTTCCTTCGGGAAATGTTTAAAGATAGAAGGTCTGTCTGAAAAATTCCAGCTTATTTTAAATAATTGAAATTATTATTTATTGCTATTATATTCCTACATTTTCACTGACAGCTCACAACAGTTACATATAAATCTTCTTCAACTGAACCTTCTCCACATCCATTTCCACTGTGATTCAGGTGACTCTGATGATACAGATAAACCCCCAAGAAGCTTCAACAACTTTCAGAGAGCTAATAACTGACCCTCAGAGTGCTAATGACCAAATGACTGCAAATAATTTAAATTCTTCTATTTGGCATCAGTCAATTCAGAGGGGGGTTGCTCTTGCTTTGGCAAGAGATTCGCTGGTCCCGCATGCACATTGAATTGAGGATTTTTCTACTTGAAAAATACGGTAAGGAAAATGCATATTTAGTTATTCATATATTAACTGCTACCAGAATTGTATTTGTACAAAATTGGAAGAGTGAAGAGATACCTACAGATGAGAATGTGATTAGGAAAATATTAGAA
>JANHFL010003612.1:27558-53422 GCA_032468155.1 Oxyrhabdium leporinum | reverse complement strand
TGTCCTGACTCAGTCTTGCCTTGTTGTTTAAGTGATTCCCATGGTCTCGGCCCAACAGGACTAGACGCAGAAGATGTAGGCACTGAAGATGAAATTGTTTTCTTCATTTTAAATGATAATTGTAATCCACCTAGAGTAGGTACTATAACACACAAAGGGAAGAGTTCCAGTATTTACTAGTCTTTAAGTTAAACCTTTTATCTTTTTATCTTTGCCCTCCTCCCCCTTTCCCAGTCTAGCTTGATTGCAGGTGGAGCCACATTACCTCTTGCAAGCATGCTGTTGGTGAAGCTGGGTGCAGGTGAGGGCTGACTTTTTGTATAGCTTTGTCCAGCTGTTGGGGGGGGGAATGGCTTCCTCCCCAGGCCCCCGACAGCTGGGCAAAGCTAGGTAAAAGGTCAGCCCTCACTGGCACCGAGCTTCACTGACAGCAGGCTTGGAAAGGCAATGTGAGCTTCCGCCTGCATCAAGCTATACTGGGGAGGGAGAGAGCATGAGCGAACCAGAGGCCCTTCCCTCCAGCCTTTGCTCAAAGCCCTTTACTGCACCAGGAGGCTGAAGTTGGAATTTCTTCTCCCACTCCAACCTATGCGTACCTTGGCAACAGGACTGTTTCTCTCCACCCCCTTTTCCAGCTGCTGGATCAAGGGGACAAACCTAGCTTTACTGCCCATTGCAGCTAGGAATCTCAAAGCTGGGAATGAACGTTTGTGCTACAACGACTCCTAGATCGTCCTCCCACAAACTTCGTCTATCAAGGAGCCCGGCCAAACTTTTGCCTACCACTTTGAGGTGGAGGGTGTGGCTGGAGCTAATAGGTGGCCAAGCTGAGTGCCTGAATGATCCCATCCCATCATCAGGAGTCCTGGTGTCTCAGTGAGCGAAATTTTGACCAGGATCCTCAGAAGATGATGGAGTTTGCAGGCCGCCTGCCTATCTAGCATCCAGATTGGCTGCAATACAAGCTTTCATTCTTGGTTTTATTTGAGATTCCTAGCTGTGATGGATAGCAGAGCTAGAACTGACCCCGACCATGGCTTCCAGCTCTGAACCGAGGGCTGCCTTGGGCGCCACCAGCTTGTGCAAATGTACCAGGACATGGGCAGGGGAAGGCAACTTGCACTTCGATCCTGCACACTAAGACCATCACTACCACTGCTTTGGCCTGCCTGCGCCGTCCCCCCTTGACACTTAGCACCATTACCTTTGGGGAGCTGCAATCTCAAAGATTATGCGGAAAGAGAAAAACCAGTCGTGTTTGCTGCTGCTGTCATTTTAGAGTGCTGCCTCAGGATGAGAAGGAATAAAGAAGCCAGCTGGCAGGCAAAGGTTCACTCACTTGCTTTGCTTTACCGTCTCTTCTTCCTTTTCTTGGCTCCCATCATCTTGCAGTCAGCTTTCTCATTTAGGGAGCCTCTGCAGATCGGGAGGGCTGTGCTGCAAGAGAAAAAACATTTCATTTCACTTTTCAGGAGTGGAGATGGGACAGCAAAGCCAGCAATGCTTCAGCTGCTGGCTGGTCTCTTTATTCCCGCTCACTCCTGAGGCAGCCGGGTAGTACAACATGAGGCCACGGAGGCTTTATAGTGTTTCTGGGATGATGAGAGCATACTGCTGTTGCTGTTCCAGAGGGCGGCTGCGAGGCTATGCACTCCCACAACCTGACCCGGGCGGGCAAAGGCGAGCTGGTGGAGGGTGATCATTCCTTTGCTTGCGGTCCCTGGGGGATTGGGACCTGGTGGGCTTGGGCTAGGTAGGTTGGCTTGCATGGCGGTGGTAAGGATCACCACCCAGGGGGGTGCTTCCGGGCCTAAATGCGGCGGGCTGTGCTTGCTCGGGCAGCTCCAAAATTAAATGTGGAAAGTGGCATACTATAAGAGGGAGACCGGCTCCAGACCTGCCCATTTGATCAAAGGCCCCCCTTGGGGGTAACATGTCAAGGCTTGGCCAGTTGGACTCCTTTTGGGTCCGGCTCTCAGCTGCACCCACTCAGCCTCCCTTCCACCTTGGGTCCTGCATCCAACCCACGACAGGATGACTCGCCATTTCTGGGTGGTGAGTGAGTAACCCTCAGGGGGAGAGCGGCATGCTGGGTTGCTGTGTGCCCAGACCAGGTGCTTTCTCTCGGGTTTGCCTCCTGGAGCCAGGCCCGAAAGATGGCCAAGCCTCGCCGTGTCACACCTGCAGCCTTTGAATGAATGTGGCAGGCTCCCTCTCCTGCTGTTGGCCTTATCTTCTCAGGCCAGGTGAATAGTGGCTGCATGGGAGGCAGCTGGGTTAGAAATGAAGATCAACAAAGGAGGCTCACCAGGCAGAGATCAGCTGGGCCGTGTGGTTGAGGCAAGGGAGGGAACCAGAAAGCAGCAGCAGCAGCTATGCTGGGGGCATGACTCTAGGCATTGGCCAAGGCAGGCGTGATAAGGAGTGAATAGGAGGGGCGGGGAGAGCGGGACCAGCCAGTGGCATGATTTGCCGGTTTGCTGAACTACGCAGAATCTTAACAACCAGTTTGCCCGAACCAGTCCAAACTGGCATCAGCCCACCTCTGATTAAAATATATGAAGTATTTGTGTAGTTGAGAGATTGACTGCACAATTTTTTATGTAGTTGAGCTTGATTTTATGAAATGTCCAAGTTTCGTTCACAATAGAATTGAATGGAAAATTAATTCTCTCTCCCCCACCTCTCTCCACAGACACAGACACACACAGAGACAGACACACACAGATATAGATATAATCTATCATGTATCTCTGTGTGCATGCATGTGTATGCTATAAGAATTGCTTTATTAAATGAACCTACCAAAATGTAGACAAAATTTAGATTAATGTATTTTTAGATAGAGTTTTCGAAATGTAAAGTGATGTTATGGTTAATTCCAAAAACCATTTGGAAATCTGCTACTCTTGCTTAAAAATATTATAATAATTGTCTAAAATCCTAATGAAACAAAGTAAACTGAGTTAATCCATAAAAACAACAATCCAAAATACAGGCAATGAATTTATGTAGTTGAACAAAGGAACTGAATAGGCTGCTTTTTATTTATTAGATTTATTTGACTTCATCGAATCAGCCCAACCTGAAGTCACGAGACCTCAAAGTGGGAGGGATAGAAGGAAGAGAAGAATTGGGTAGAAAAAGTTGATGAAAACATGAAAACCGCAGGTAGAAAGGATTAAATGTTTTTCCCAGTAGCAATTACACAAACCTGTGGGAGATGCGACACAAAGGCCATTATAAAATTAATACTTTAGTATTCTTGTTCTTCTTTCCAACACATTCTGTTTGTGTTACAGCTTTTCAGGTTCTCACACTAACAGCATGAGCTCCTGCCTTTACTATTTATTTACTTGATTTATATCTACCTTTCTACTCTGGCAAGTTGTCAAAGCAACTTAACACAATTTTTATTGCTCTGTAAATTATGCAGGGAACTTTCTGTCTTACAACGTTTACCTCTTAATAACAGGCTTGATAAGTTGTGTTGCAAGCTCTAAGAAAAGAACTAAAATTATCCCTTTTCTTTTTCTGGTATATGTTTTTCCATTACTGTTTTTGGAACCAATATGGAAGAAGTGAATTCTGCATCTTTAAAGACTTTTTCATCATTGGAAATACGATGTTGCGGTGAGAAATGAACTAAGTTGTGTAGCTGCTTTGGGATGCATCTTCTGTTTGCCTGCAAGTTGGTATGGTCTTTTATGGTTTAGCATTTTTTGACAATGACAGATCGTTGTTTGTGTATTTAATGCACAGAATTTATTATTTATTTTGGTACGTCTGCATATATTGCATTTATTTGGTTTTATTATTTAGTTTTCCATTTTATAGTTGCAAAAGCCACATGAGTAATATTCATGGAATAAATAACAGTTCATTTCATTAACTTTATCGGCAATGCTTCAGCATAAAAAGTAAAACATGTGAGTAGATAAAAGTGATTCTTTAAATACAGATGAGCAACTGCAATTGGAAGCAGCAACTTAGTTTTTAAGCAAAGTGAAATTGCAAGTATGCTATAATCTTACTTCAACTTACCTTTGCTTTATAAACCCGTGGTGTAAATGTGAGGAATGGTCACAAAATTATTTTTTCATCACTGTTATAAATTAGAATGGATGCTATCTAAGGCAGTCTCAACATGAGAGCTAATTGTAAAGGAATGGAGGTACTACTTTCTTTCTTATTGGAAAACTACTTTAGATTCTAAACCAATTCTCCACTATTTTTTTAAAGATTTTGGAATATGCTCAATTAAAATTAATGGTTAGACCTCTTTAAATTGAGGATTGTGATGAGTGTTTTGGATTTTTCCCTCTGTCAAATTTATAATTTTCTGAGATTAGGCAGCCTAGAAGTTTAAAGAATGAAAGAATGAATGGTGTTATCTATGGATATTTATTATTGGTATAAATGTAAATGGTAGAATTTTAATATAATTTTAATGACTGCATAGGTTTATTTAAAATAGTGTGCATTCTCAAGAGATTTTATATCTGGATTTTTTTCTATGTAAATATTGATAGATTGAAGTGTACAGATGCATTTCTCCCACCCTTCTTCTTTTTTTCTGAAAATTCATCTTGCTTCCTGTATTTTATTTCCAGTCTCTCTACAATGAACGCAACAATTTATGGTGCAGTGCTGATATTTCAGTCTGTATGCAGGAGGTCATTAGGTTTCATAATGAAAAATATCAGAGATTAACTAATTTTATGTCCCTAAAAAATCATTGTGGGTGTTGAGATAATGAGTGAACATTAACTTCACATAGACAGAACACTGTAACCAGAATGGACTTGCAGCAGCCAATTTTACTCTTTGAAGGAAAGTTTATAGGAATATCATTAGAAAATTGCAAAGTGGCAAAAATCAATAGCATTAGTAAGCAGAATCAGGTGGACATAATAGCCTGAACATAATACCTTGTGATAAGGTAAAAGCATTTTTGAAGACAAAAATATGCATTCCTTAAAAACAACTATGACAATTTTTTTTCAATTTGTAAATGGAGGAGAATGATAAAATGGACACCAGGGTAGTGGACATAAACACATAATATTGAGATGACAGGATGAGGCTTGTATTATTACAGCCAATTAAGTTACACATTGCACAATCTAATCTTATTCTGTAGGACCTAGGAATGGCAATTGCCCAGACCCCACATTCATTCATTGACATACATATTTTCTAAAATCGTATATATTTTTGATATTAGTTAATTTATCACACATTAAGAGATAAACAATTATACTCAGAATTTCCATGGTTCATAAAGAGATTATTTTCTCTTTATAAAAGTGAAATGAACAGTGAATGCATCAAATGACAACTATCTATTTATAGAAATTTATTTTGATATATTAGCTACTGGCTGTGTATGTTTCAAATCATTATTGGGCTCCAAATCTCAAATCTTCAGGATCAACTGCAAGCAGGCTCTGCCCCAGAATTATGCAATTGCTCCCAAGTCAAATGTAATTAAATACATTGTTTTCTTAAATAATTACATTAAATTAAATTAACAAATTACCTCTCTAAATCAAATTAAATAAAAAAAAATAAAACTCAAGAAAAATAAATGTGGTAAAAAGGTTGCAAGTTTAATATTTCAAATACTTTTCTTTAATATTCATATGAATGAAAACAAAAGTGTTAAAATATATTTTCTGTCTTTTATAATTGTACACATTCATCGCATCTGCAACTATCATGAAATGAAAATAGAACTGGAATGAAGTCAATGTTATTAAACAATATATTTGGTTTCCTCCTTGGTGTACTTTTATTTTGCTTGCCACCGTATGATCATCACTGCATGTTTTAGGCCAATCTATTGCCTGAAAGAGTTATTGTGCAGATGGTCAATAGTTTGCTTGAGCAGGCAGCCAACCATGTAAACAAGGATTCAGATTCATATCATTACCCTATTTCAGTAATAAAACAAAACCCTTAGAGAAATAGCTTGCCAATAGTGCCAGTCTTCAAACAAAAACTCAATTTATTATCTAAAATAAATTTCATTGTCTGATATTTCCTTACGTGGTAGGAAAAAGTATTTTAGGGTAAGATTAAGTCCTTCTAAACTCAATATGACATTTTTTTCCTTTTTCCTTTGCTATTTATTACATCACAAGATTCAAAAGACAAGATCACATTCTCTCTCTCTCTCTCTCTCTCTCTCTTTCTCACACACACACATACACACACATACACATGTACTTCTGAATAATGTTTGACAATTGCTGATAACTGAGACTCCATTCAAAACTTTATCCAAATAGAAATTATCCAAATATCACCATTATTTACACATGAACACACATACAGTATATATATGGTCCAAAGCAAAGGTGTTTTTTTAAAATAAACTAAATGTTGTAAAGTCAAATAATATTTTTCCATCATCTTGACTATTCCTTTGTTCTAGCTCATAATCATAGGGAAAATATTTGCTAATTTATTCCATACTCTCTGTATTTTAGATGGTAGGCCATAATATTTTATAGTCTTTTCAGATTGCTTTAAAATACTCTGCTGTTTTTTTTTATATAAATATTTATCTATAAATAAGAAATGGTTTTCTTCAACTATTGTGATGTCTAGGATATTGTGTTCTAGATATCACTTCATCTGAATTCATAAATTCCATATTTGTTTTACATGCTTACACTAATACTTTAGGTCATACTTTATATATAAATTCCAATACACCATAGTTGTGTCCTCCTCCTCCTCCTCCTCTTATTCTTCTTCCTGATTCACAACTAATGATAGGGAAATACTTACTTTAAAAATGAGTAAAAATATTCAGGAAATTTTATCATGTAACATAATTTTGAATTCTTTGCTTTTATTTCTGACTTTGTATGAATTATGAACAATTTGACATAAATTTAAGCAGTTTAAAATTCTAATGTGATAGAACTGTTTTCTAGGTAAAGTGCTGGATATCTTCTTGAAGTGGGTGAAGATAATTCTATTCTGGTAAGCCTGTGCTTGTTACGTTCCGCCTTATTTAATGATTATTTTATCTATCACTTTTATACCCCAAATTTTCTAGCTGTTCAAATTTGCACTTCAAATGAATTTGGTGCATCTGTGACTACGTGAAATAGAAAATGAAATAGAATGTATATTTCTTCCCCACCTTTACTCCATTTGGTTTTATTCACTTCTACTACCAAAATCAAGAGGAATAAATTAATCTGTGTCATATCTATGTCTAGTATAGATTAAAAGCCAGACAGGGTTGGCTGAGCTATAGATCACTTCACCTCACAGTGGGACTCTGGCAGTCTATCAATGATTTCCCAGGAACATTTGTGGGGAAAAAAGACCTTCCTTGCACATAAAACTGTGTCAATTAATACCATGCTGATGAAATTATCATGGAGGGCTACATTGGCTCAAATTGCCCTAAACCTTTTGTCTGATAACTTTATTGCAACCTTCTTTACAATATTAGTGATTTGACCAAGAGAATGCTCAAAAAGTATATGAAAACTTTATCTCAATAGCTTGGATGTCAGTAGAACTTTTGTTTAAAACAATGGAAATATCTCTAAAGTCATCAGAAAAAATATTTTATAATTTTATGATTGGACTGCAGATTTTTATGCTGTGACATATACTGTACTTAATTTAATGAGATAACCATAGTTGAGAAATGGTCATCAAAGCTGAAATCCTCTTTATCAAAGTGATTATATAGTGATAGTTAAATAATTCCAAGATCTTGGTTTTTATTAACTTCAGATTGGTTGGTTGGTTGATTTTTATCTAACCTGTATTAAAAGTTTTAAGAACAATAGTAAGAACTAAATTAGACCAGAAAAAGTGAAAAGAGAGAACATAAAAGGTAGAAGTACAATCAGAAATAAAAATAGAAGAAAATAGAAAAAGAAAGAACAAGATATAAAAAAAGATATAAAGACACAAAGAAGTACCTTCCAATAATCTTCACAGCAGTTATAAGTACAATTATATTTTAACTTCTCTTTTTAAACTTACATCCTTTTTATTCTATTCCCTTTCCTGTCTAATCATCAAAACCATAAATTGCAAGTTTATCTTTTCAATGTTCCCTGCCAGGTTCCCACAAGGAATCTTGACGGGAAAACTGGAAGGATGTTGGAAATTGCTCTCACTCCGAACTCTATTTGCTCTCGCATGGTCAATCTTTTTCTTTGTCTAGGTAAGGATGTATCTCCAAAACAATAATCCACTGGGGTTGTCTAGTTTGATATCAAAGCTAAGCTTGTGCAAAAAGTTGCTGCTTTTGTGCAACAAGTTAGGTCCCTTTCATATGTATTTGTGGTTTCACAACACATGAAAGTGGTGGGGTTTGTTTTTTAATGCCAAGATGTGTTAAAGTCATTTATTGCTTAACTACTGCAAATCCTGCTGATTGTAATGTAGCAGTTCTATAAAAGTCACTTTCTATTTATGTTGTAGAGCCTCCTTTCTATTGACTTACACTTTCTCACTATATGATATGTGGCCACTCACTGATCTACATCACTGTTGCTCTGAAATCAAGATATATACTGCATTTAATTCTGAGAAAGATCTATACTTCCCTGTTAATCCAATAGGATTTCATTAGTATATTCTTCCTAGTTAAAGTCATAGATAGTTGTCTAGCTTGACCTTACTTGATATTCACAAACCCTTATGGACTTGATAGAGTTCAATACTGTAAGTCCACAAATATTAATAAGATCAGCAACTGACCTGATAAAACAACCAATTGTATGTCTAAAATATTTCATATGTACTATGATTATTCATTTTACACTTTAAATATGTTTAGTTTTATAGATTTTATCTATTATGAATTGAACTTATCAATTTATTTTCAAAACATTGTCTCAGTTATATGAACAACAACTTTTTAATATTGTTTCTAAACGCAGTCTTTTCTCTTAATGAAATAACATTGCCAACATTTTTCTTATTGCTGAAGTGATAGATGGAAGAATTATTTCCTACTTGATATGCAGAGAGTCTATGAATTCCTTGTGAAATTTAATTTTAATAACTTCACTTCTATATATAGTAAGAAAAAACAATCTGAAAAACGAAACAGAGACAAAATGTATTTAAATTTAGCATGTTAACTTTCAACACAGCCATTTCATTTTGAATTCAAAGCATGACCTAATTTTGTACTTCACTGAACATGTCCTGCAGTTATGTTTAAGTTTGTTTGTTTGCCTAGAATTTTGTTCAATACTATTTAATTTAAATATTGAACAAATTACTTCTGTTGCAAACTGTTATTTCTTGGATAAAAATGAAGTTATTAAAAATTAAAACTGCAAATATACACCCTATTTTAACTTGTTCATTCTTGACTACTTTTTCAACACTATGTTTCCAGCAATTTTTCATTACTGGCACGTGATAATTTTTACAGATGTTCCAGTGAATCATTTTTGTGTTATGTCATTGTTTATAATCAGTTTGTACAATCTTCTTGCACAAGGATAATTACAATTAATATAATTATTATTAATTACTATGTTCATGCCAATCCAGCAGTTTGAACCCGTGCAAATGCAAGTAGATAATTAGATAGTGGGAAGGTAACCACATTCTATGCATCTCAACATATAGTTATGCTGGCCATATGACCATGGAAACATCTTCTCTGGCTTTCTTGGCTAAAAAACAGAGATGACCACCACCTCCTTGAGTCAAACACATCTGGATAGGGGAAAACTTTACCTTTACCTTTAATAGCAGGGGAAATTTTACCTTTAATAGCAAAAGCAACAATGTCTGCAAGCGGAAACAGGAACAGCATTGTCTCCTTTGTCCTCTTACTTGGGTGCACTGAAGACTGAACAATGAACAGCCTGCAGCATCAAGGGCAAAGTGGATTGATTGAGAATATGGAGTGGCTTATCCAGATGCATGAGTCCAAGCCTCCAAAAGCTGGTACTGCTTCTGTATTATATGATTATAGCCCTGTTCTGGAGTGATGGAAAAGATATTCTTCTTGGTAGCCACAAGTCAAACTTTACATGGCAATGACCTGACATAGTTTAGAAGCAATCTAGTCAGTGTTAGTAAAAGTGATCATTTGAGTACAACAAAATAAAGCATTGGCTTCTGGCCACCTTCCGCCTTTATTTTCTAAGAATGGGCCAGAGGCCACATGGTATCCAAAACATTTTGAGGAATGGTAAGCATACATACACTATATATTTATTGAGCAGTGTTTTTGAGACATACCCAGCTGGCTCTCCTGCCTCCAATAAAGCAAAGTAATGCACATTATGTTTATTAAGAGAGACGTTTGTAAGGGAAATAATTTTAGATACAAGGGCATTCAGAGTTACTCTATTCTCTACTGTAGTACAGACTGGCTAGGCCATTGCTAACTTAAAAGTTGACCAAGGATTCCAAAAGGTAGCAATGGAACCATAGTATACCATCTAAATATTAGTACTGGTTATTACTGTTACACTGACTTATATGGTAAACTTATGTTATTCTGCCATTGAATCAGATTAACCAGATATCACAATTCATAAGCAATCTTTTTAGGGTGGCTGATTCTTCAATGTGATGGAACAAATTCTTCACTTCAGCATTTCTGAGATAATAAAGGTTTTTATTCAGTTTACCATTTTCTTTCTTACATTTTCCTTATTGCTTTAACAATTTGTTGTTTCTTTATTTGTATGTTTCAAAAAGTCTCAGTCCCACTGAGAACTTGTCACAATTCTCTTCCAAATTTACAGCAATAGAGTTGCATTATTTCAGATTTGTTTCCAAAATGCATAGCAATATGAACATATTAACTTGTTGCTACTTATGTTTTTCAAACCTGGTAACTTTAAGTTGTGTGGATTTCAACTCAGCTAGCTTCAACTCAGAATGAAGTTGAAGCTAGCTGGGAGAATTGAAATCCACACATTTTAAAGTTGACAAGTTTGAGAGATACTGCTTAGAGCAACTATCTTATTTTCTAGGTTGCTCTGGCATCTGTACAACTGCAGAAAAAGACGTAACTGCTTTGAAGAGTTTCTGATAGATATGCAATACTAAGTCTCAAAGCACCTTTTCCAAATAATCTCTGAAGTACTGCACTGCCCTAGAAAATAAAATTATTCTTAGTAATCTCCATCACATTTGTATTTTGCCTTTAAAATGAAACATCACTTCATTTGGTAAAAAGGCCAAATTCTATTTAGCATTTTCATACAAAAGGATAGCAAGTCATATTACTAACACTCACATAAAATCATGTCAAAATTATCTTTGTGATGTTCTTTTTTTTAGAGTTCAGAGTTTGGACTTTGTATCTACAACTGCAAAACTTTCTTCTATTATCAGACAGCTATATCTTGGAATTCACCCAGCTTCTCTTTTAATGTTTTACTCTATTCTGCCTTCTGCACAGCCTTCCTTCCTTCCTTCCTTCCTTCCTTCCTTCCTTCCTTCCTGCCGTCCGTCCTTCCTTCCTTCCTTCCTTCCTTCCTTCCTTCCTTCCTTCCTCTTCTTTCAAGCAAAAGAGACAAATGGACTCTTGCTTGAAAGAGTCTGGAAAGAGTCCATTTGTCTGGACTCTTACAGAAGGAGAGAGACAGACCAATTCCAATTCAGTGGTCTCTTCCAGGGAAAATAAAACCTTCTTCTTTCCTGGAAGAGCCATGGGTTGAGTTTAGGAAATGGGGCATCATGACTCTGAGCAATCATCTACAAAGGTGTCCAGGGTAATGTGGGATAAATATTATGGAAAGTTCCTCCTTGCAGTTATATCTCAGGAAAAGCTCTTCCTTTGTGTGTGCCCATTTTGTGATTTTTGGATCATGCCTCGGAAGTCCAGGGACCATATCCATCCCTTCATCCATCAATTGTGGGCCCAGGGCTTCAAACAATCTTCTCTGTCTGGCCATTCTCCAGATGCATTGGGTGGCAACAATCTGAAGACACCACATTGGAGAGAGAGGATTTGGAGCAGGGGTGTCAAACTTGATTTCATTGAGGGCCGCATCAGCGTTGGGGGGGCAGCAGGGTGGGTGTGGCCAGGATGGACATGGCCAGCTCGACGTCACTCATGTCGGGGGCGCCTGTGGTGAAAACGGGCTTCCAAGCTCCATTTTCGGCTGTGACAGCCTCCTGCAATCCTCTGCCAGTGAAAACAGAGCATTTTCGCTGCCAGAGGCATCATGGGCCAGTCCTTCTCTGTTCCCAGGGTGGCCCTGCAGGCCAAACCTAAACACCCTGCAGGCCAGCTCCAGTCCCAGGCCTTGAGTTTGACACCCCTGATTTAGAGGAATCCTTACCAGAGAGGGGGGATAAAGCTGTTTGAGCAGAGAGGCCTCTCAGCAGTAAGAGCCTAGAGCCCATAAGCGTTCCTTATGGAAATGAATCCCAGATGTTTATTGATTCTCATAAAATATTGAGCCAGAGCCAAGGGTGCTCGAAAGAAGAGTTGCTTGGGGCCAAAGGTGTTCCCACTTGCTGAGGTTGGCAGGGCCAACGATGCCATTAGACAGGAGTGGGATAACCACCAGAATCAAGAAGATCCTAAGGTAGAGCAAAATTGGCTGGCTCTCCTCTCCAACCAGCCAACCTCTTGAGACTGCCCAAAGCTGCTCCTATTCTCCTGAGCTGGCGCCCTTGTGCCCAGGCAAAGCTCCTTTATTGCTAGCTAGTCTTGTAGTCCAATCAACCATCTCCCGATACATTACACTCAGCACTTTTGGGAAAAGACGGGCCGTCAGGCAGCCAATTCTGGCCATGAACTCTGGTGAACAAAGCACAAGCACGTACAGGGTGGAACGGAACCCCCTCACTGGCACCGGGGATTCCACAACTTAATATTTCAAGCAGGTAGCAAGAGCAGAGACCACTAACATGATGAATGAGGAGCAAGAGAGAAGTCTGAAGGAGATACGCAGTTGGTGGCTTTGCGATAATGCAGTCTCACTGACGGGGCTGATGCCACCCTTCAATGGCCAGTTTGCACGTGGAATTAATGACCGCTATTATCTTGTGGCCAACACCCAAATGTCCGGCAGGGGGGGAGGGAAGCATGGAAGAATCTGCGCTATAGAACAAACTGCACAGTCTGAAGCATTAAGGGCCCCCCGTGGGCTAATGGTCTCTGCAGACCTCTCCAATTGCACCTCCGGTCTGCGGAAAAACCTCTCTCCACGGAACTAGTCCCTGGTGCCCAAAAAGTTGGGGGCTGCTCTTCTAGCAGCTATATCTGTTGCACTGTTAGCATGCCTAAAGTATGTTTACGCACACACACACTTGTGAAAGGAGCATTTAAAAAAAAAGAACTATGGTGTCAATCCTTCAGTGTAGTCCAGGCAAGGAGCTAACTCTATCTGTATTGTAAGGTTGCACTAACAGAATCTTTCAAAGGTGGAAGTATTTCTCCCCTCCCCTCCTTATACTCTCCAGAAAACTAGGGAGAGTTTCTTCTGAAATGATTCCTAAGCCTCCTTCTTTCGATTGAGATAGCAATAGCACTTAGACTTATATACCGCTTTACAGTGCTTTTCTCTATGCGATTTACAGAGTCATTGTATTCCTCCCAACAATCTGGCTCCTCATTTTACCGACCTTGGAAAGATGGAAGGCTGAATCAACCTTGAGCCAGTCAGGATCGAACAGCTGGCAGTTGGTATTCTAACCACTGGGCCACCAGAGCTCTCTTAGGCAGAGATACCCTTTAGATGACAGTTGTCCAGGCTACAGCACATCCTCCTGTCTCCCAAGGTCATTCACACATCCCGTTACATACATTTTTTAGAATTATTATATTCCAGTGCAGTACGTACGCCTTCAGGTACCGTCCAAAAAGTCAAGATGGCATAGGGTACATGTTGTTGCCTATGAAGTTCTGCCCATTATTATATAAGATGCACATTAAAAAGGATAGAGCCTTGATTATATCATCATGTCTTTCCCTCTAAATCTTTTGGAGCATATATTTCAGCCTTACCGCCACCTCCTACCCCTGTGGTGGAGCTTAGTAGTCTATCCACTAGGAAAATGCCTCCTTATTTCTCTGGGAACTGCAATTTTAATTTTGCTTCTTTCCTCCCTTTTTTTTCACCTCTAGGGTTATATTAACAGATTAACAGAGCTGGAAGGGATTTTGTAGGTCATCTAGTCCAACCCCCTGCCCAAGCAGGAGGCCCTACATCATTTCTGACAGATGGCAGTCCAATCTCTTCTTGAAAGCTTCCAGGGATGAAGCTCCCACAACTTCTGAAGACAACCTGTTCCATTGGTGGATTGTTCTCACTGTCAGAAAATTTCTCCTTCTTTCCAGGTTGAATCTCTCCCTTTTTGGTTTCCATCCATTATTCCTTGTCTGGCCTTTGGGTGCTTTGGAAAATATCTTGACCCCCCTCCTCTCTGTGGCAGCCCCTCAAATATTGGAAGACTGCTATCCTGTCTCCCCTGGTCCTTCTCTTCCCTAGACTAGCCATGCCCAGTTCCTGCAACCGTTCATCGTACATTTTAGCCTCCAGTCTCCTAATCATCTTGATTATATAATGGGCAGGGCTATGATTGCTGGTCTAATTTTTTTTTAATGGGTGTGTTCATTTTTAAATTCATCTAGCAGTCTTTTAAGACAATAAACCTGATATAAAACTCAGCAACATCTGGCTAATGGGACTTGCCCTCCTCCTCCCCGTCATATTCCACCCCCTTGATCAATGGCTTAAATCTAGGAGAACCACATGTCCAACAGATGGCAGTCTGGCCTCAGCTTCAAGATGTAACACAAACATCAGTTTCTTTCGCCATAAACCTCCAAGGCCCAGCTGATGCATTTCACCTTCCACCAAGTCTAAAAATCCAATGGAAATTATAAATAAAGCCATCAGCAGTTACTTATGCAGAGAAAATGTAGGTTTCAGTCAACAAAATGACCCTTTTGTTATATTTCAGCAACCAACTGAAAAGCTCAGAATCTGCCACATACTGCATATTAGTTGCTATCTTTGATGTAGAAAAATGTAGAATTTTTAGGCATTTCCATCAAAACCTCTATGTTGATAAGAAGTCATTTTAATCGGCCAAACAATTGTTGCCTTGTGAGATCATGAAATACTTCAAAAGAACATGGCCAAAATTTCTGGGTTGGTTTTTTTTTCTTCTTTTGTATTTATTAGAATATTGTGCATTATTCATAGCAATGCCAACAGGAGGAGCAGCAACTGGGTTGGAGCAACTAATAAGGTCAAGATTAGAGAATTCTTTTTTTGTGCCCTGTCTGGCCTTTGGATAGTAAATCAGGGATTGCATTCCAAAACATGGAAGAGAAGGGAGTGGGCCAGAACAATTTAAGTTTAGCTAAATGGTCACGAAATGAATTGTATGCAGTTCTTGTGGTTTCCCCTTCCATAGTTAAGATTTCTTTGAAGAAACAAGATAGGAAGATATTGAAACTTTTTCACTTTTTAAGCCTCTGGGACTGGAGAAGGTTCTCAAGCATGTGGATGACAACCAAGGAAACAAATCAAGAGACATGTGAGCAAATCAATCCAAAATTGTCACCAAAGACACAAATGACCAAGCACAAACGATTCTTCTTTGGACACATTATATGAGGATTTAGCTGTTTTGGAAAAGCCCTAATGCTGGCAAAAGGGGAAGGAACGAGAATGACCAGCAGCAAGGTAGATAGACTTAGTTACAACAGTAACTCTACTCTCTGAGTATCCCAGGGGTTGGAGATCCGGTCAACCCTGCCCTCCCATTCTTATTTTCATGCCTGCAATAGATAAAATTGGATTCCTCCTATGCTTGAAAGCACACGTATCATCAAGGCTAATAGATGTACATGGTTCTGTTCTCTAAGAAAATTCAGCACTGGATTCTCTTGCTTTGAAGTCCAGGTCCTAGCAAGAAGAAAGTTCATAGAGGAACTCAAAGCCTGAGAGACCTACTGGGTTGTATTTTAAGCTGGTTTTCTGTCTTAGAAGAAAAACATTCCAAGCTACCAGACCATTTCAGAAACCGTTCTCTGCTTCAGGTAGAGCTTCTGCAACAGGTAGAGCAGAGGAAGGACAAACAAATAGCTAAGGCCAGAAGGAAAGCTAGATTTGGCTTGAGTCAAGTTGAATCCAGTGCCATTCATATGGTTGAATTCCAGGTATTTCATAAATTCTCCATTCTATGATATGAAAAAAAAAATTACAATCCGGTAGCAACTTTAAGAGAAGCCCTTATGCTACATCTGAAGGTCTCAAGTTCTGCACTTTTTATGCTAATCCATACCTGGCTCTAAGTGACCTGGAAAGTCAGCCATTGCAAAGGTGGTTGAGGACTTGCCTTCAAAGTACTTGGTAGAAACAGACAGAAAATAAGGCCTGGTTTTATTTCCCTTGAATAAGATAAATCAACGAAAATTTATCTCTTAACTCACCAGTAACCATTTTTCTCCCCTCTATCCTATTAAACGTGACAAGTTGCTAGCAGCCTTTGGAGCAACTTTGCTTCACGTTTTGTGAAAGCCACATGGAACTTTAGAGCCTCAGGTTGCACACTTCAGTTTTAATGGTCTTCTGAAAGCATCAGAAATACTTGCAAGGAACAGTTGGCTGTAACCTGGTGATGCCCCAACATTTCCCATAAGAATTGAGTCACTCTTTACATTCATTCATTTCACTGGGCTTATAAGTATCTCCAGCTGAAGCCACCAATGAACCAGGGATATTCCAATCATCGTAAATTAGTTGGAAAACATACAGTACACATTACAATCAAAGAGCAGCAACCACAATTCATAAAAAAAATAATTACCTGTACTGAGTATAGCAATGTATACTGCAGGAAGTCTAATTGTTTGAAGAACCACCAAGGATAAGACGGCTTCTGTTGCTAGAAGAACAGGTCATGTGCCACCAGCCCCGATGCCTGGAGAAAACAGCCCTGTTTTAATGGACTTCCTAAAAACCAGGAGGGAAGCACCATTCAGATGTTTAGAAGAGTGATGCTTTATAGAAGGGAGCAGTGACTCAAGATCTACCATCGCTTGAACTGTTCTGTAGGTCAATGATTGGAAGTCTTTACTCATAGATATCCTTTTATTACTGCAAGCCATAATGATGCTTTTATCAGAAGATACTTTGCAAGGATTGATTTCCCCTACAATGTACCAAAGCTCTCTTTGTGGTCACACCTTGCTCCAAATGCAACCTTTTGAAACTCAGCCTGAATGCCTAGCCTAGGACAAGACCTTTCAGGGGGAAAAGTGGCGCAGTGGTTAGAATGCAGTACTGCAGGCTGCTTCTGCTGACTGCCAGCTGCCTGAAATTTGGCAGTTTGAATCCCACCAGGCTCCAGGTTGACTCAAGCCTTCCATCCTTCCGAGGTGGGTAAAATGAGGACCTAGATTGTTGGGGGCAATAGGCTGACTCTGTAAACTGCTTAGAGAGAGCTGGAAAGCATTGTAAAGCGGTATAAATCTAAGTGCTTCTGCTATTTACTCTTTGCTGGGATGCCTTTCTCAAGAAGCCTCTCCAGGCAGGATTCAGGTTTTGTTCTTTTGTTTTGTTTAAGGGCAGGAAATCGTGTGGCTTCCAGGGCTGTCAAGTTACAAATCTCAGCAGCAAAATGGACAGTGCAGGGAGTTGTGCTTCAGCAATGTCTGGAGGGCCACAAGTTCCACAGGTTATGCTGTTTCAATAAAAGCATTGCAATAAGGGTTAATATATAAAAAAAAGTCCCTTATTTGAAAGATGCCTCTTCTAAAACTCCACTAGACTCATTAGAGCCTGGAGCTTTCTTAATAACTTGAGAACAGATGCATTTTTTAACCATTTGCTTCTGAGTTAGAAGGCTTGGATTTGCCTTTTAATAGCTGCACACCATATAAGCTTAATAGAAATCCACGTAGTACCTGTCCAAGGATTCTTCCATCTTTCTTTAATCCCAGCATTTCCAACCCGAGTTAATTGCATCTCCATGATGGAGCCAGCTTGGGAACAAACAGAACTTAAGCATTTTCAAGACTAGCATAATGCTATCCTCTTTCATCCCTTTTAGACTGATTACTTTCCCTGGCACAAGGGCTCATTTGGACAAAGGCAGGAACAAAGCAATTCATCTTTTCTAGCTAGGTTAAAAAAAAGGAAAGAGACATTCTCGAGTTGCACTGGACTCCTAGTGATTGCAACTAGGAGGTTTTCTTGGCAGCATGATAGAAAAGGCCCCCATTGCTTGTTCCAGTGTGTTTTTTTGACTTTGCAATCAGACCCACAGCCTTGGCGTTGCCTAGGAATTCCCAGCTAAGAATTCCAATTCTTGAAAGAGCGTGGTATCGGACAGAAAAATAAACAAAAGATAGGTAGGTAGGTAGGTAGGTAGGTAGGTAGGTAGGTAGGTAGGTAGGTAGGTAGATGATAGATTTTACAACAATGACAAAAGTTTGTGGCCCTTTATCTGAATATGGAGATTCTTTGCTTTGCTTTGTTTTCCTATAATGTACCTAAAATGGAAATTGCCTTCTTCTGTTCCACTTCTTTCTCACATCAAAACTGAAGCCATAACCTTTGCCAACAACAAAAATTGCAACGAATATTGTATCTGCATGCAGTCATTCTTTTGAACTCAGTGTGACTTAACTAGCTATAGCAATAGCACTTAGGCTTATATACCTCTCCATGGTGCTTTATAGTGCTCTCTGGTCAGTTTACAGAGTCAGCACATTGCCCCCAACAATCTGGGTCCTCAACTTATGGAAGGATGGAAGGCTAAGTCAACCTTCAACCCTAACAGGATCAAACTCCAGGCTGTGGGCAGAGTTAGCCTGCAATACTGTATTCTAACCATTGCATCACCAGGGCTCCTAGAATTATATAACCATAAAAATATAGGGTTGAACTTGGTGATCTTCTAATCCAACCCTACACTGCCGAGGTTGTAATTTTTGTATGTGGCAGAGATTTATCTGGGTTTGTCCAAATGCCACATCAGAAAGAAAGGAAATTGAAGTATTTGTGGGCCTCCAGAAATGAAAGAGGTGGAGCAGCTTTGCTTGAGGATGAATGAGGTGTCCATTAGAAATAGCAGACAGAGTATATGAGGCCAAGTGTTTCTCTCCACCATATAAAATGTGTTGTTTTTTTTAAATCAAGAGGCCAATATAATTTTAAGATTAATCAAAATCAAATGATTCCATAACCTCAGTGCAGAAAGTCTCCGATTCACACCCACAATTGGGAGAGAATTTCCATTGCTAAGCAAAGATTTGTTATGTGAATCACATTCGATGTTATGACCTTTTTGTCATGGTTGTTAAACAAATCACTGCAGTTGTTAATTAGGAGGCTGTTAAAGTGAATCCGGCTTCCCACATTAATCCTTAGATGATAGTAAAGACCAGCTAGATAAGATCACGTTAACACAGTTTTTAATAGCAATAGCACTTAGACTTATATACCACTTCACAGTGCTTTACAGCCATCTCTAAGTGGTTTACAGAGTCAGCATATTGCCCCAAAACAATCTGGGTCCTCAGTGTGCCCACCTCGGAAGGATGGAAGACTGAGTCAACCTTGAGCCTGGTGAGATTTGAACTGCCAAATTGCAGGCAGCCGGCTGACAGCAGAAGTAGTCTACAGTACTGCACTCTAAACACTGCGCCACCGAGACTCATACCCAGAATCCCTATTTCTAAGCCAGAATCCAGATTTAAATTTCCAATGTCCTACTCAAATCAGTACACACCTATTAAAATATATTAATAGCTCTACTCCACAATCGTTTACTTTTTTAAATTAATTTTTATTGAAGAATTTTTACAGAGTAAAACAATACAAATTTTAAAAAGAGGTAAGTGATAAGAAACAAAAGAAAAAAGAAAAAGAAATGAAAAGATGTAAAGAAGCAGCTTCCAATCTTCTTCACAGCAATTATAAATCTATTTATATTTTATCTTCTCTAAAGTTGTATCATGGCTCTCTTCTTTCCATATTCTACCCTTTCTAATAATCAAATCCACAAATAGTTCCAAAAATATTTACATTGAAAAAATAGGAATAGCAGTAGTTAATCTTTGCATACCTCTGCCTCCATTTAATCCTTCTTTTCCATATTTGTCATAGAGATCCCGCTTTTTAGCTGCAAAGAAGAGGAAGAAGTTAAAATGCAAATATACAAATCCAAGCAAATTATCCTGATGATCTCACATTTGTTATCTGATCTGTTTTAGTGGATTTCCCTCCAAGCATAGCAAACCTATTCAGCAAAGTTCCCTGACTTTTAAAAGACCAAGTTAAGGATAGAGAGGAAAAAGAGAGGACAAGTCATCCTCTTCTTTGAGTATTTCTTTTAAGTCAACCCCTGATATTTGCCACAAGTCTTAAGACTATGAAGAAGCTGCAGGGTATATGTACTATTTTCATTCATCATAATGGAATAATGAAGATATAACTCTTAAGTAGGACCAAATATGTAATAAAACTGACATCCTTCTCTGAATGAATAATTTGACTTTTAGGTTATGCAGCAAAATATTCCTATTTCTTCTAAAATTCAGTTACAAGTTAGCAAAACGTGCAATGTGACAGGTTAAAGAAGGCTTTCCTAAATTTTTTCAAGATCTCTAGAGATGACAGAAGCTCCTAAACCTTTACCATCACACCTCCGTTTAGTGTACTGTTCAAACTTAACAATGGTAATGAATGAGTGGCACTTATGACCAGTCTTTGAAGTTCTGGCCATCACAGCACCCTGCACTCATGTGTTCATGATGTGCAACTTTCCCTGTCTTCTCACAAGGAATGTTAATGGGGAAGCCGGCAGGAAGTCAGTCAATCCACCATTCCCAAAGTTTCAATGTAAAGTAAAAGGTTCTTCACTCTCCACTGTACTGTCTGCACCTCCTGAAGGGATATTATAGTTTGGGAAACCCTAACTATAACTAATAAAGGACAGAGCCAGAAACCTGAATTGACATATTGGTGGGGAGAGTGAAATCGAGATTGAGCTGCATATTGCCCCAATTTATATAATTTACATTTAAATATAGATTGAAATTATTTAAACCATATAAATTATCTTTCCCTTAAACACTACGCCTGCTCCCCGCTATTACCAGCATCTTTCTTTCCTTCCCTCTCCACAGCTGCTGTGAACAATTATCCAGTGCAGCATCTCTCTCTTTTTCCAAGAAAAGTCAAGAGGAGAACATTTTAACCTGGTCCAATCTTGCAGAACTTTTTCCTTGACATTATGGGGCCAAATATATATATTCAATAGTTTTAGGCATGTTCTAACTGCCACAGGTCCTGGTATGGAAATCTTTCATAATATTACTCACCATCTGACAGCACTTCATAAGCCTCAGCAACTTGCTTGAATTGTTTCTCAGCTTCCTCTTTATTATCTGGATTTTTGTCAGGGTGCCATTTTAATGCCAGTTTACGGTACCTGAAATCAAAGCCAAAGATACTTTATTCAAGAACAACACTGCATGAACAGAAAAACAAACTAGCCTGATGAACTAAGATTTTTTTTTAAACATTTTAAAATCATTATACTGATTACCAATGTTAATTTCCTAATACATGATAAATATAATAACCTGCCCATAATAGATTGTTCAAGCTTGAGAGATTTATCTTGCCCCATTTTGCATGCTCCCAAAGAACTACAGGTAGTGCTCAAGTTATGAATGTAATGGAGCCTGCCAATTACATTTGTAACCCGAGAATTCATAGGAATCGTGTGACCATGATCACGCTCTTTCCCCCATGCATTCGTTAACCGAATGTGCAGGTCATTAAATGCACATGAGGCACCTCAGGGTGAGGAAGGCCATTGGGGGGGGGGGTAGTGATGGAACAGGTCACCTGTTTAAGACCACCCAAGGCCTCCCCCAACCCACTGAGATACCTCATGCTCCCCACAATTGCTTCCCCCGCATCCTGCCACACCGGGTCTCCCCAGGCAGGCCTGGGGAGACTCACTTACCTTGATAAGATCTAGCGAGCTGTCTCCTCTCCAGCCTCTCTGCCTGCTCCCCGCGCTCCAAAAGCAGAGTGGTGAGAGCAGAGGGAGCAGGATGAGCTCGGCTTCTCTGACTCACCAAGGCTGCCTGCCACTTCTGGAGCAGCAGGCAGCCTTGGTGAGTCTCCTCCAAAGGCTTCCAGTCTCAGCACAGAAAAGCGTTTGCACGCCGACAGGCTTTGGGGCAGCAAAATCACGTTGCTTCAAGCCTCCCATTGGTGTGCAAACACTTTTCGTGCACAGACTGGAAACCTTTGGAGGAGACTCACCAAGATTGCCCGCCACTCCAGAAGTGGCAGGCAGCCTGGGTGAGTCAGAGCGCATTTCTGGGTGGTGGTGAAGAGCTATCAGACTCACCATTGGATTCTGTATTTTTTGAATTTGCAAAATACCTGGAGTTTATTTCTGTTGAATTTTTCTTATAACCTTAGAAAACATACTTTTTTTTTGTTCTTTGTTCCATGACCAAGTCTCACAGATTAAAATGGCTGAACAGTGTCTGGAACCTAAAAAAGGAGGGTGGGGAAATATGCAGCTTCTAGCTGGATTTCTCCTTCAAAAGCTTGACCAAACAATTATGATTGTTCAAAAAATGTTAGGATCTGAACTGAAGAAGCTTCTTGGATGAGAAGCGAAACGTCTTCAAAGAAAAACCAGGAAGTCCAGTTGCCTCTTGAAAAAAGCACCTTTAGTATCTGAAGCTTTATTTTTGGATAAAGATATACAAAAGGACTTTGATCCAGTTCCAGATCAAAGAGAAAATCTCACAGCTAGAGAACCAGTAAAGTGGATTTCATCTGCTGTTCCAAAGTTTAAATCTGTACATTTCTTCAACATCACAGCTTTGACTGGAATGGGGAGAGAGAAATTCCTTTCCTCTATGAAGCCTGAGGGAGACTAGATGGATTACGGTTAACTGGCAACTACGTTTGCTTGCACTTTGATTGGAAGATAGACCTATTCTGGAGACTGAATTTACTATATTTAATTAAACAACAATTGACAAGAGATGACATTAAAAAACAGACATGGATATTTGACCCAGGACAATCTATTTATAACTTTTGGGATGATTTCAGATAGATAAGATGCCGTGGTAAATTTTCTACGAGTAGGTTACAACAGCAGCTTGTTAACAGTGAGTTTCGAAAATTTATTGTTTCACTATTACTGTACTTCCTGTTAACTACTATGTCATTAATATAACATATACTGTAGGAGAAAAGTCAACAAGTTGCAAATAGATTTAGTAGTTTAAAATTTTTGGGAGGGCTTATTTTGCAAGAGGTGGGAATTAATGTTGTACTATATTAATCAGTATTCAACTAGAGGGGATAATAATGTGTTTTTTAATGCCTTTTAATGCATTGTTTTATCTTTTTTTTCTTTTCTTTTTGGATTTGAGTTTGCATTTTAACTTTGTTTTGAATAAAATAAAAACATAAAAAATGAGTACATACGCTTTTTTAATGTCTTCTGGTGAGGCATGTCTATGCACTCCTAGAACTTCATAATAATCCACCATGTTTTACTGTGTCCTGTAAAAGCAAGACTTCATTTTGATACCAAACACAAATTTCTCTTAAAAGGCATGATGAATACCCTGAAAATATGACTTGTTAAATGATTGCTCCCCCCAAAAATAAATCATTACAGGAAAACAGCCTTGTAGTCTAGATGGCAAAAAAATCAGCATATTTTTTGAATAACAAGTGTTTTTCAATAAAGTTTTTATTAAGATAAGATAGTATCAGTCTTAATAAAAGTGAGAAGGCTAAACCAGACAACCATGTTGCAATATATGTGAAATATCTTTTATTTCATCAAAGCTACAAAGATTGTCTTTCGCATCAGACAGAAAGTGTTTTTAGAGAAAAAACAAAACTATTCAATCATATTCTTCTGAAAGAAATGTTATTACAATAGGGGTGAGGTTTTTTGGTTATGGGGCCTCTTCTACTGCAACTGCCAACTATATTTCCATCTTAAGTTTCATCCAAAATATAACAGTACAGTACTTGAATCCCATCCTAGATAAAACTTTCACTCTTTTTAGAACACTGTCAAAAGGCTTCCAACAATGGTTGAGAGTTTGTATAACACTCAACACATAGAATATGCTAATCAAATGAAATGCAGTCTAGGTTAAAACAAAAATAGAATGGCAAAGCTAGAAAAAGCAGAAGTCACAAAAACAACTCAATATTTTAGTAGGCTGATAAGCCATTATTAGTGAAAAAATGTTTTTTGTTATGCAGAACCAGATCTTCTGAATACAATAATCTCTTTACTGTGGAAGAGTATTAATACCTTCTAATCTTAAGTATACCAAATGCAAATTCAAATAATCACTGATTAATGTTCCCACAGATATGAATCATACCCTCAAAATGGAAAACTGAAACAGAATTCATATGCCATTTTACCTTCTACCAATACAGTAAGTGTATAGTTAGTAGCAAATGTTTCTATCAGGCAGTTTTAGCCAGACTTACAAAATAATTTTTATTACGGTGACAGACCAGCTTTACAAATAAGAGGCACTAAAATAATAAAAAAATAAAAAATACAAGATATATTACAATTAGTGGTGGATTGTCAGTGGGCAGTCAAAGTCTACCTAATTTTGCAAACAGTATAACAAAATTTACCTACATTCAAAGAAACTAAGTCATACTGATCTGATAGCAGTTGTACATAAAAAAAGACTGATGTTTCCTGGGTATTTTAGCAGGTGAGGTGTTATGAAATGGGTCCGTGAGTCCTTATAGAAGGTACAGTACAATAGGAAGTGAGCTGTAGTTTCAACAGCCCCGTCCACAGGGGCAGTCTCAGCTCATATGGAATTCTTTTTTTATATTGGCCCTCCAAAACTGCTGTGGGAAGTGCATTGCAGCGTGCTAAAGTTAGTGCCCTTCAGTTTGGGGACAGTTATATGATGTAAGTATCTCGCCGCTTTGAAGATAGGAGTTTTGACTGCTCAAAAAATGTTCTTAGGAAGAGCAGACTGATCTTGTTGGGCTTCCAAGACTTTGATACATAGTTTAAATGCACTAATTGCACACTTCCCTGGAGAAGCCAAGATACTGAAGTATTTGTGAGATGGTCCTAAACCATACTGAATCATAATTGTCCTCCCTAAGGAAAGAATTGAAGGGGGAGGGGGGGAGTAATTTTAACCAATGTGCTGTAAGTCCATGCACCTGTTTTAACTTTAGATAATTCTGCCTCCCTCCTTAGCAACTACATTTGGAATGCAGTGAGCTACCTCAATTATAGCTCTTCGGGATTTCACCCTTTCCAAAGGAGTAAATGAGGAGTAAGGTCCCAGCAGAGCACCGAGACTGCTGTTTTATATTTTGTCATTAAAACTTCATGTTTGTATACAGCCATATTCTTGACCAACATCTTTTCGGTTTATTTTAAAACCAGCCAAAACTCCAAAGTCATTTAACTTCATCATCAAATATTTTATACTATTATTTGGATCTTGCAAAAAAACCCAAACCCCTAAGTCATGTGCAAAAGCTCTTAGTTTATAAGTATCTTTTTTAATTTTCACATCCCTAATTTTGTTGTCAGGTTTAATATCTATTCAAAACCTCTAAATCTAAAATAAATAGCAATGGAGACGAAGGAGAACTTTGTCTTGTGCCTTTTTGAATTCTACATGGTTTGGTCAATTCACCATTAATAATACATGCCTGTTGTGGTGTATAGATTGATCTAAATTGCTGTCCAAAGTCCATTTTCTCCAAGAGTCTAAACAAAAAGACCTAATTTAAATTGTCAAAGGCTTTTTCACCATATTAAGGCTGCCCAAGTCATATTATGGTATTGTAAATATTCAGTT
>JANHFL010003612.1:8892-21211 GCA_032468155.1 Oxyrhabdium leporinum | reverse complement strand
TAATGCTGGCTAGAAACCCTTTTACTTGTATTGTTCACCACATGCCAAGCTGAGACTCCAGTAAAGAGACCTGTTCTGTCACAGTGTGTCCTCTTCTTTTGCTGGCATGGTTTGGAACTGTGACACATTTGTTATGATTAATACAGTTCTACACAAGTTTCAAAAATGTTCAGCAACTTAATCAATAACAATGATTAATATAAATTCAGAATGCATAGAAAAGTGATAAAGGAAAAGAAGGCTTGGAGAAACATGATAGTAAGGTAATAGAGGGAAGACGAAAACCAACGGACAGAAGCTTTAGACGTATATTGAAACTTGAAATAAAGAGGTATTTCCTGTCTGTGAGAGTGATTAAAGAAGAGTCTACCTTCTAAAGTCTGAGTGGTGTATTACTGGATGTTTACTACCCTGAGTGAAATGTATCAATAAAAATGTAAACAAAAATAGGAATTCATTTCTATTGGATGCCCTGGAGATTTTAGTCCACACAGAGGATTGGACTGGAGAACACCCAAGCTGCTTTTCATTTTTGTTTCAGATTATTTCAGATACAGATAAGAGTGCTAAAAAGATTAATATGCACCATATCTTCATATCTACTCAGAAATAAACAGTCTTATATTTCCTGGTTTTTATTCAAAAGTCAGTGTATGTAGGATTGTAGTCTTAATTTCCCTTGGAAGTGAAGGGCTAACTTTTAAGACTTTTTAGAAAATAGTTACACTTGTTGGACAGATATTTTCCAAAACAAATCATGTTTAACTGAAATTAATATGCAAATAGTTAATCACATCTTATTCTCATTTTCTTCATTACCAATGAATTAATATCTAGTCATTTTTCCTGCTTATTTCAGTGCTTAACCATTCACATCATCCTCAATCTGACAAAATAGAAAGGCAATGTAATATATTACAAGGTCATAAACAACTGAGACAATTGATCATTGTTGTATAGTTCAATGCTGTGGCTTAATAGCACCTGTAAATGCATTCCATTGGCTGACAGAATAATCCTAAATTATTGATGGGTAGAGAGCAGTTTTTACTACTCTGTGAGTGAAACAATTATTATATTTAATTTATCCTCAGTTGGTACTAGGTAGGGAAAATTCACAAGCATAAAATACAAACAAGGTGTCTTTGTGTTGATTTTCTGATTTGTGGTGAGCTTGTAATAAACTTCCAATGATCTTGAAAAGATTAGTAAAATAGTATTTTACAGTGCTTGATGGTTGACATTTAATGTTATTTAATAGTAGATAGTATCTGAACTAGGCATAGTTATATTTCACATCTGTAAGGACTTGATAGATATGATGAAATTATGAAAATTTAGCATGAATAGACTGGTAACAAAATTGGCAACTTAGGTGAGTTCATATCTGAAGCTTACTAGCATTGGTAATCTAAACTGTTGGAGTTCCAAATTTATGAAAAAAATATATTCAGAACCAAACGTAATTTTTAAAATTCTATATTTTGATTCATTAAGGTCTTTTGATGAAAGTAAGTACAGAATATGGCTCAACATCCAGTTACCTGTGAAGCTATGAAGTTGGTTATACCTTCTGTTATGTCACATAACAAACATAAGAGAGAGACAAATATAATACATACAATTGATATACTATATATGGATCAAATCAAAATAATCAGAGACATTTTGGTTTAGGAAGAATTACATTTTTTATTCTCTAGTATGTATATTTCTTTCCTTCCAAATTATGTTTGGAAAATTAAAACATTGTGGAACTGTTTAAAAAAAGCAGACTGCCAAATATCAAATTATGTTCATTAGGCCAATAAATGGATGATCATGTACCAACTGATGCAAGGGAGCAGACACTCATTTAATGCTTGCTTTTTGTTGTTGTTATAACTAATACATTAAATATTTTACACATAATTTACAGGTAAAGTTATTTGCTCACTAGTTAAACTTGGAATAGTTGATGGCTAATACCTTTTACTGCTTGATAATATGGGGTTGTTACCAAGGGCCAAACCATACATCTCCCTTGTACTCATTTTCCGCCTTAAATTTCAATAAAATCAGATAAAGAGAGATGTTGATTTTAGGATAATGGTAGATGTGGAAGATTTTAACCCCTCCCCTTTCTATTCAGTTCCTGAGAAAAATCCCCGTTCTGAAGATGCTATTTGCATTGGAAAAAAATAAGATTAACTGAATTGATTAATTCAGTATCAGTTGTTTTCTTTAAAAAGAATTTTCTTAGATCCAAAACCCGGTTCATTGAACACAAAGTTGTTGTTTTGATTCTGTGCAATCAGATTGATGTCAATGTTTAACTACATAGGTGAACCTGTCTCCAATTTAGCCCTTCAATCTTTTAACATTTTACCCATCATTGCTATAATGGCGTCCAACCTTTTCTTCTCATCTCTTCCACTTTCTTCCTCTTTCTCAGTATTATGAATTCCTCAAGGGAATTCATGTTCAAATAACATTTCCAAAATAAGATAACATGATAATCTGAACCTGTTCATTTATTTCTCAAGTAAGAACTTCTTTATGAGTTTTCTCCAGCATCACAGTTTAAAAGTGTCAATATTATTTTTCTTCTGCTTCTTGAAAACCCATTTTTCCCCCTTTTTGACTTCTGTATGGAATGTTATAAGGGACACCAATGACTGAATATCTTTTCCAAGACCTTGCTATCCTACCAAGGTTTAGTCTGAGGCATATTTAATGAATGCTAGTTTACTGATGATAATAAATCCTAAAAGGCAAAAGATATATATTTTTTATTTGTCAATTCCAAGTCAGGTTCTATAGCTGTTGTCATTCATTTGGCCTTTCTCAATTACATTTATTTTTCCCACTGTGTTCCTTTACTTTTATTACTACTGCTTGAAGATTATTTTAATTTTCAGCTGTGAAAGTAGTATCATCTGTATAGCTCAGGCTATTATTATATATTCCTCCAATTTAAAAAGAGAACTGATCTTCTTCCAATCCAGTTTCTCTCTCTCTCTCTCAGCATATAGTTTGAAGAAATAATAACAGCGTACATAGTCTTGTCTCATTCCATTGCCAACATCTCCTTAATCATGTTGCACCCAGGTTGTCCCCAAGCTTTTCTTAGTATATAAGAACGGTTGACCATGCCTTCTCCAACATACTATGAAATAATATCTTTGTCATTGTTTCTGAAGTGATCATCTGCCTCCCCCATCTTCCAATATAGGTATAACTTGAGATTGGTTTCTGCTTGCTTTATTTAAGGAGCCTGGGATGATTTTCATGCCTTGAGTGACCTTGCTGACTGAATATTTACAAGTATTTTACAAATAACTCAAGGTAGCTAACATATCTAACATATCTAACACACCTTCCTCCTCCTATTTTCCCCTGTGAGGTTTGGCTGAGAGAAAGTAAGTGACTAAAGTCACCCAGTTAGCTTTCATTCCTAAGGCGATACTTAAACTCATGATTTCACCCTTTCTAGCCGGTCTCAATCAAATTGGCTTTCCATACTCTTTGCATAAACTCCCAGTATTCTTCATTTGTCTTTCCCAGGAACACACACGCATATACAAGGACAAGGCATAGTAAATGTAGTAAGATTTATGCGGAAGCAGCAGGTTTATGCAAAGTAAAAGCATTAATTTGTCTAATTCAATATTGCCTATACAGAATGGCAGTTTCTCTGTTTCTGTCTCTCTTTTTCTCCTGGTTTTTGTTTAAATTATTCTTGAAGATTCCAAGAGCTAAACTCAGGTTCACGCAATCCTTCTTCAAATAAAGCATATAGACTTTTTCCACTGAATTACAATTGTTCTCCTTTACTTTGTAACATCCAAGTTAAATAGCCTCTAGTTTGTATTTTTATAGCTTTTGGACCAAGTACAACAGACCCATAAGGAATAACTTTTATACAAATATGAATAAAATCAGGTAGTGCAACTAAAATATTTATTTAAAATATGTATGTCATTCCTTTCCTCACATAGTTTAAGGGAACATCAAGATATATTATTTTAAATTTATTTTTTTTAAATTAATAGAGAATATTAGTCTTCAATATGTCATGCATAAATTCTTCCTTTCATCCCATCTTTTAGTTATAACCTGTATTTTATTACCTTTATTGCAATTTTATATATTTATATATATTATAATTCATCTATCTATCTAACCATATGTGTACACACACACACACATACACAGAGTTTTATTTTGCTGTTGTAAGCAGGCCAGATTCAAGATGGGCAAACAAATTTAATAAATAAATAAACAAACAAATAAAATGATAGCAGAATTAGGACTCTCTCACATGTGCCAGTAATAAGTAGTATATTGTTTAATATAATACTTTAAGGGGTAACTTTACAAAATTCAAAAATAATAAAAATGGGACTGATGGATGCAATCTGTCAAGTTTCAGTTAAAAGTATCTGAATTTGCAGTATTTTAGTCTATTGACTTAAATCTAAATGAAAAGATCTGAAGAGTGAGAACTACCATCTTGTGATAGTCACTCAATTCTCATCACCTTAAATTTAGATGACTGCTCTTAAGAATTACTTAGCAGCTTAAGTTGGTATAGCATGCAACAACTAGCATAGTGATGATTCAGTTGAGTAAACTCTGTGCTGCAGGTATTGTATTAGTTGCTAATTTGTTTCCAGGGAGAACTCAAGCTGCTCTCTTATGGCTCCCTTTCTAACTCATAAAACCTGTATAGCAAAAGTCCTAGTTATCCACGGCACTGTCTTCTTTGAGTAGGCTATGCCCATTCTAGCCAAGAAGGTATGTTTTGGAGGTCTGAGGTGGGTCTTCTCAACGCCGTTTCCCAATTCTCTGGAATATCTATTTCTTCTTATGTTTGATTGTAATTGAACTGTAGTTTGTGAGCTACATTTTATTCTAGTTTTATTTTTTAATTATCATTAGCTGATGTTTGTTTGTTTCATCTATCTATTATTCTATGTGGTGAGAGAACTTTTTATTTATAAAACTTGTATAAATCTCTCTGTTTCTCTCTCATATTTAGGCAGAAACAATCGTGTTTTCTTAGCAACTTGCACAAAAAACATCTCCACTTTTTTCAATTTTTTTTCTTGATTGCTTTGTTGACATCGGAATTGTCTTTATTTTTTTTTATAAGGCTGACACGAATTCCATACATAGTTCCAGTCAGATAGCTTTTATTGGATGTAAGCATTTTCAAATTAAAAACCAGACAATCTGCATTTTATATGCAGATACAACTTTCTTGATATAATATTTTGTGTGCACCTTTCCCCAGCTTCCCATGCATTTTGTATGAAGCTTTTGTCAATATGTGCCTCTTTGTATGCTAATTTTGACCTGACAAATATTTTAAGACAGATACTAATTAAGTCCATTTCATGCTGTGATGGATTATAGTATGGTGACTCACATCATTTTGCTTAAAATGTGATTAATTTTTTGACTCTCCAAGGAAAATCAGAGATGCCTAGTAACGTTTGCATACAGACTGCTGTTGTGTACATTTAACTACTTGCGTTGGTTCTATGTAAATAACACACACACACACACACACACACATGCAATCCTTTATATGATCTACTTTAGATTTTTTTTCACGCTTGTTTGTTTCCACAAAATGGCTTTCTGTTATCAGTATCTACCTAGAGAGATAGAATTATTTCTCACTTTCTCATTTATCCTCTCTAATAAACTTGTCAATCCTTGAGTAAGTCCTTTATTATTCATATAGACCATAAGGAATAGTTTATTATTATCTAGAGGCTGTTCTGTTTCTTGGATTTGGCTGAATATGATAACTGTGTAAACACCTAACCCAATTAGGCAATATTCCTCATCATATCTGTATGCAAGAATCATTGAGTGTTTTTAATAGCATTTTTTTCAAAGATTTCCAAGGCTAGTTATGCAGAGCTTCTCATTTCTTTACTTGCTAATTCAAATCCATGCTGAGATTGTTGTTGGTTCACTTACAACTGTCAATGCAATCTGACAGTTATTGAACTGTCAATGGGCATTGAGTTGCATGTCTAATTGATTCCAGAAAGAAAACTTTCATACCTGACTAAGCATCACAGAGTAAGGAGTAATTGGAATTCTGATGGTTAAATAGCAACACCCCCAAAATAAAGGGCAGAATAACTGAAATATTCTGTCCTCAGATTATGACATTTATGAAGATCTACTAAAACATTTCAGGTATGAATACCCACATGAATAGGATATAATATTGATTTAGATATTTCTAATTAACTTCTTTTAAATCTATCATGTTTACACTACATTCTCTACATATACATTCTTTTAAAATTTTTGAAGTTTTTGAAACAACTCTATTTTCATTCATCTTTTGTTCCATTACATTTTTTGAGCAGATTTTGAGTTCTTTTCAAATATTTAGCTATGGGAATATATGTATTAGTTAGGCGAGAAAGAGAATGGGGTTATATTGAAAAGATTTTAAATGAGGCAGAACCATTACAGTCTCAAGAATGAAATATCACAACTCTTGCTTCTTTGGTTGAAATACTATGACCTCTGAATATGAAATGTACTTTCTAGAAGATCAAAGACTAATTTTCTTCTTGAGGGTGACTTTCTATATTTCACCAGCTGTATGACTAATATAATCAAGTCTATTAATGTTGATCTTTTTCATATGCAGGCTATGTTAATTTCATATTATATTTACCATATATATGTAGATGTATTTCAAATAGTTTTGAATTTTACATTTCACTAACTATAAAATAATTTATTTTGTATTCAAACATTCTTATTTTCCCTAATTTGCTAATGATTTTCGCTAGCTGGACATAGAAATATGTTGTTTCTTTATTAAGTTGTGTTCTATTTTCTCTTTTATTGCTCCACTTCAGTGCCATGTTGATGAAATGTGTTTAGTACAATGATATCAGATAAAGTAGGCTCAGAACCAAAAAGATGTCCAAGATCATAGGTGAATTGGAATGTAAATCCAACCTTAGAGATATGAAAAACATTTTCCAAGGTTAAATATTTCTAGTGCAGAGTGGTCATTTTCAGTGTTTCAGGTCAGAACAAAATGCTTTATTTTGAAGCGTATTGATCCATCTAGTGGAACTGATAAAATGTTCTAAATTCCATTTGGTGGAATACAATTCCTTAAAAATGCAATAATAAAACTTTCCAAATGGGACTGATACACTCTGAAATCAAAGCAATATTCATATTGTTGCATGTATACCTTTGCCAACCTCTCAGATCAATAGCAATAGCACTTAGACTTATATACTGCTTTACAGCGCTTTACAGCGTTCTCTAAGCAGTTTACAAAGTCAGCATATTGCCCCCAACAATTAGGATCATCATTTTACCAACCTCAGAAGAATGGAAAGCTGAGGCAACCTAGAGCTGGTAAGATTTGAACGGCCAATTTGCAGGCAGCCGGTAGGCAGCAGAATTGCCCACAGTAGTGCACTCTAACCACTGAGCCACCATGGCTCATCAAGATCAAGACCAAATAATTTTCTAAACAGACTTGAGGAGCATTACAAGCCCTATCCAGCCAGGGGTATTGACTTCATTAAAAAAAACCTTCCCCAACTAAAATCTAGTTCATCTTTCATATTTGTATGAATCCTATGTTTCTACGTTAGTAATATAAAACAGAATTGTGAGAATATTCCGTTCACAGGTCAAGAGTTCACTACTAGGGGCAACCTATTCATCCAGACATTGAAATAATATTTAGTTTTACTTCCATGCCAAGTAATTTGATATGCTAAGTCATTTTCGTTATTTGGATTTAAGTTCTTCCAATAACGCATATATGTTTATAAAACCTTTGCTTCGGTATACTTTTTTTTCCAAAGAGAACCAGTAAAAATTCTTATAAAAACATCAAAAGCCTCAGTGACATAAAATTTACTTCAGATCACTCATATATACTATAGGTACCTTTATTTTTAACATAATTCTAAACACTTGTAATACACTTTATCCAATCATTACCTGGAAATGTATCAGACAAATTACTAATACATAAAATATGCAAAGAAGATGGTTATTGAAATTATTGACTGGATACTGTTTTAATAAATAGTGTCAACTAACTGCAATGAGACCAAAACATAGTAACATCAGGTATTACTAACATCTTGATTGTGCTTAGAGAAATTGCCATAATAATAGCTTCACAATTGTCTCTTTGTTTAATTCCTTGTAGTTAAAGCTAAGAACAATATCTTAATTATATACTAAAGCCATATACTACAATTTGAACATGTACTGTTCTAGAAAAAACTGCAGTTCAAATAAATATATACATAATCCGTATATTCTACATGCTCAAACATCTTGCTCATGTTTTCAAAGTTATGAGTGATTCTTGATTTCATTGGTACTCTCTGAGCTCGATGGTTTGCTTGCTGGCATTTCACTACCTGGATATCATCAGTGCTGGTGAATGTGAGGTTTACTCCCTGTTTATATACTGAAGCTTTCCCTAGCAGTGTTGGTAGAAGTGTGGTTTTCTCCTTGGCAATTCCTTGCTTAGGATATTGTTTTCTGCTTATTTGTCTAGTGTTAATCCTTGATTATCTGGATTAGGCTGCTGGAGAGGATGTATTCTTGTCCTTTTGTGTTTTTTTTCTTTTCCTTTTTACTGTCTCTTTAAAATGGTTTGTAAATGGGATTTATCTCTATATGTCTATTCATGGCTGATTTGTCTGAATGATAAATTTTCAGGAATTTCTTAGCATTTTTGGATTTGGTTTGGTCTTGGATTACTTCTTATCAAAACTTTAGAACAGTCACTTAACTATTTCAATTTTCTTATAAAACTAAATTAATACTTCACACTTGACTGATCTATTGTGTTCTTTATGATATTAAAAGACAAATGGTGCATATGAGTTTTTATATAAGTAGAGAGTTTATCCCAAAATAGAATTTGTGCTAGGTTCTGAAAATATTATTGACTCAGTTTAAAGAATTAGATTAGATTTTCACTGTGGAGGGATAAATTGCCCTGCAACAAAGAAATTCTGAAGTGCAAGAGCCAAGGTTTTTCTCCTTGTTAGTCTGACAGTGAGATGCCCAGCTTAGGCACATATGGGAAATTGCAAATGAAGAAACAACTTAGAACATCTAAACTCCTTAGAATTGCCTGTAAGCTGGTTTGGAGGCTTCGTGGGTATAAAATGTAAAGAGAAAGCAGAGCAGGCGACAAAAATGAAGGGAGACGATCTTCTAGGCTTGGCAGGATATACTGCTGGAGTGAGAGGTGATTGAACATGACATGAAGCAGAGGAGAGGGTGGCTGAATGAGCCAGGAACCAAGCAAAGGAAGCTTGAGGCATCTGAAGATCAAAAAGAAATTGACAAAAAGTAGTAGAAAGGAGAACACAGTCCAGATTGTATATGATGGAAAAATAAAATCACTTGGTGTAGATACTGGAAAATTAGGCAAGAGTGGGTTAAAAAGGAGACATAATCATAAACCCTAGTACATTAATGGTCATGCCAACAGGAAAAGCTGGTAGCACTCCTATAGTTGTGCTATAGACACAGTAAGTAAATGTGGGAGGAGATTGGGAGGGAGCAGCTAAATATTTTGAATTATTAAAGAAAGTACAGTACCAGAGGTTTGAATATTTTAATTAAAATCCTGTCAGAATGCTTTTTGATAGAATTCTGTTAATGGATAATTATACAGATGCTTGGTAACTATATATGCAAACCTTAGTTACTGCAGTGATTGTTCATACACTAAACCTGTATACTAATATAATTATATTTTACTTGCTAGCATGCATATATGTCTGACTTCATTCCTGTCTGAAGGCATCCTTTGACAGAACATGAGGTGGGATAGGAAATGGATATAGAAGTATCCTGTGAATGAAGCAGAGATCCAAGTTCCAAACATTTCCTTCCCATCCGCTCAGAAAAACAAAGGTTTACAGGTAGGAAAAAATGTATTGTTACTATGTAAATGTGAATTACAAGCTAAATGGCAAGGACTATACAAAATAGCTGCCAAAGCAGAATCAGCCATAGAAATGATACATAGAAATGCAACCAAAACTATACCATATACATTTATTAAGAAAGTAGGTGACAGGGTTCAAAGAAAAATTGCTTGCATTAGCTGGAACATGAACAACATATGACTCTTATTTCAGAGTTCAAACACAGTAATTCTAGACACAGCTGACAAGCACCTTCACAATTAAAGGACACCTACAGACACAATTGAGGAAAAGTACTATCAAACTTAAAGCAATTATATGAGATAATAATAACATATTTTCATTATTATATATCATAATGATATATTATCTTCCTATCATGGACAGCTTTAAACACAAAGCTTTAAACACATATTATGACTATATAATTAGTTTTGTAGGGACACAATATTTATAGGGCTGTGAAAATACTAGAAATGAACAAGTGCACTTTAGCTTACCTTATACTAATTATACAGCACTCTTGCTAGCAGTTCATCTGACCAACAGAATTTGTTACCTTCTGAGAATTTGCTTCTTTCTAATAAGGTGTATACGTTGCCCTAGCAATAAAGGTATATTTCCTCTGGGAAGAAAACTTTTAAAAAATCAACTATCACACTGAAAGCAATATACCTGGGAAATCAGATAAGCTATGGGAGGCAATACAACTTTCTCCCCAAGATCTCCTAAGAACAAAATACTCACAAAATAAATGGGGTCTGGATTAGATGGTCTCATTGTATTAAGAGGGCTACAATAACAACAAAGGATTAACATCAAGGAATGTTGTGCAAGATCTTGTAAACAGCCTTCCTGTCTTGAAAACTGAATCTTGTTGTGCAGGAAAATATAAAAGGACTATCAATGATAACTTCCCAGATAAAGCTGCAGAAAGTTTTGAAGAAGTGTTTTGGTTCAATAAAGCCTTGATCAAATCACTCTTTTGAAGCAAATTTGTGAATTGAAATAGGGACCTGCTTCAAAAAGGTGGATCGATCAGACGGCTTCAAATCCCTTAATAATATTTTGAAATGCTTTGTAAATTAGATGGATTCTCTGTTGCTTCTTGGGTGGTACAAACAATATATAAGATTGTAATGTCACTTCCAACATAGAAAAAGCTGGGACAGTTAAGTGATATGAGTGACAACTTGAGGGTTTTTTTTTAGAAAGACAAGGATAATATTGTTTTGGGACTGAGTCCCTGTTATATCTCATTCTGTCTCCTGCCCCCACATGAAACAGATGCAGATTCTTTCTTATGAAAGCTTCATGAAGGAAATCAATTTGACCTCAGATGAAATACTTGAATTATATACTCTTCAAATTTTCAAATCCTTTTTTGAGTTGAATGTGGGATGACTTATATAGGTTTAATATATAAACTTGAGAAATTCACAGTTCAGCTGAGTAACTGAATATTACTAAGTGATACTTATTTATCTATTCATATTTGCATACTTTTGAACTGCTAGGTTTGCAGGAGCTAGGGCAAGGACAGATTGCATGACACTCAGGTCTTGAACATCCAAGTTCAAAGAGGTGATAAAGTCCAGTGTTGGCCTTCCAACTGACAAGCCCAGTGTCTTAACCACTGAGCCGTTGCACCATCCCAATAATAGATTTGTACTACTTTATCTAAAAAAGAAAGTCTGAATAGTCGCTTCCTCTTAAATTTGCTAGCTTGTTTCAATAATATTATATCCTCCAACTTTTAAACCAAGGCAGGAAAGCTGAAGTAGAGATGATGGAAAATCCTGGATGATTAGTTTGTCAAGGACTAAACCGTAGTTTAATTTAGCTGGTAAAGATGAGAAACTGAAAATTCTACTAGAGTTTATATTTTGAGATTGCTTGGTTGGTTACTAGGATTAGTGATAATTTTACTTTTTCCACTGGTTAGAATCACACTACAATTTTATGGAAGGAAGTTCTGTTCTTTTCTGCAATTAACTTCAACTCTATGCATGACTGTATCACCTGAACATGTGAGCCAAGAAGAACAGACCGTCTCTTCTGTAAAACTGAAATATCATCTAAGCAGGAGTAATGGCATCTGCCAGACTGTCTGGATTATTGATGGGGACTCCTTGCTCTGGCAAATAAATGATATGGAAATACGGCTTTTAAGTGTTACTGCTTACAAATTAGAATGTACCCAGTGAAGAGTACAATTAAGCACAAACTGGGTTCTGTTTCTCTTTAAGATTGCTGCTTCATTTCAGCAACTCAAAAGTAACATTTAAAGGTGATATTTATATAACTGTATTAGACATGAATATATATATATATATATACTCTCTCTCTCTCTCTCTCTCTCT